>JAECUM010093554.1:0-62920 GCA_016617855.1 Megalonaias nervosa | reverse complement strand
GAAAAACATAATTTCAAAATACGACGATTGCAAATTAAAGTTGAAAAATTAGCAGAACAAAGTTGAAGAATAATTGATTTTTTTGTCCAAAAAAAACACATTTAAATTAGACGACCATTTGCAAATTATTAATATGGTTGTCATCGGAGAACCCCACTCTGCTAGATTAGCACGAGAACGACTAGAAGCAATTAGAAAATATTTACC
Source organism: Megalonaias nervosa (assembly GCA_016617855.1). NCBI lineage: Eukaryota > Metazoa > Mollusca > Bivalvia > Unionida > Unionidae > Megalonaias > Megalonaias nervosa. The sequence goes on along the minus strand of JAECUM010093554.1, from coordinate 62,713 downwards.
TCTTCGTGATGCTGTCAAACAACAACTACAACAGCGTCAGGAATCTCATGTTGAATTTGAAGAGGATACAAAACAATTATTTAAACCTATTACAGAGACAACTAAACCTCTTCTTCCTGTTTTAGAGAAAACCGCTGAGGCAACTGAAAAAATAGCGGAGAGAACAAAACAGACAAAAAGACTTTTACGTGGACTTCCAGCTGACATAGCTGCTGCTCAACCAATACCTGTAGTCGCTGAAGCACCAGCTCCTAAACAAGATAAAGTTGTTAAAGCAGTACTACTGCTGAATTGGTAAATAAATTTACTGAAAATGCTGTTAAAACAATCAGGGGGATTGTTGATGATACAAATATGTTAGCTGTGCTTGCTTTTGCTGGTTTTAGTCGGAGAGAAACATTAATGAAACCTGAAAACGTTAAAGATATTAGAAACCGTGATCAGTGGTATAAAGCAATATATCGCATAAACACGAATTTTGAAAAAGTTAAATCTGATGATCCAAAATATCGAGATTATATATATATAATTAATAGCTTAGCTAAAATGCAGGAAGAAAGAGATAGAAAGGAGAAAGAAAGCAAGATACAGGCGAAAGGAGAGAAGAGAAAAGCAAGAGAAGCAGCAGCAGCAAGACCAAAACGAAAATATATAAAAAGAAAACAACCAGCTCCTGAAACAACATTGGAATCACAACCATCATTATCATTACCACCACCATTATCACCATCACCACCACCACCACTAAAGGAAGAATCAGCTATGGCGTTAGAATTACAGAGAGATACTGGAGAGGGAAATATAAAGAGGAAAGGTCATTATTCAATATTAACTAAAATGAACCTAGGAATACCAAGTATATTTGGAAATGAAAAATATGAAAGTATGAACGAGAGAAATAGAGAAGAAAAACTAAAATACGTTGATAAATTACTTAATAAATCCGATAAGGAAGAATTAATGATACATTTGATAATCGTTCCATCAGTTTCTGTTTATATTCTCTCACTTCCATCAGATGTATCATTAATTCTTCCTTATCGGATTTATTAAGTAATTTTTCAACGTATTTTAGTTTTTCTTCTCTATTTCTCTCGTTCATACTTTCATATTTTTCCTTTCCAAATATACTTGGTATTCCTAGGTTCATTTTAGTTAATATTGAATAATGATCTTTCCTCTTTAAATTTCCCTCTCCAGTATCTCTCTGTAATTCTAAAAACATAGCTGATTCTTCCTTTAGTGGTGGTGGTGATGATGGTGATAATGGTGGTGGTAATGATAATGATGGTTGTGATTCCGATGTTGTTTCAGGAGCTGGTTTTTTTTCTTTTTATATATTTTCGTTTTGGTCTTGCTGCTGCTGCTTCTCTTGCTTTTCTCTTCTTTTCTTTCGCCTGTATCTTGCTTTCTTCCTCCTTTCTATCTCTTTCTTCCTGCATTTTAGCTAAAATATTAATTTTATTTATATAATCTCGATATTCTGGATCACTAGATTTAACTTTTTCAACATTCGTGTTTATGCGATATATTGCTTTATACCACTGATCACGGTTTCTAATATCTTTAACGTTTTCAGGCTTAATTGATGTTTCTCTCCGACTAAAACCAGTAAAAGCAAGCACAGCTAATAGATTTGCGTCATCAATCCCCCTAATTGTTTTAACAGCATTTTCAGTAAATTTATTTACCAATTCAGCAATAGTACTAATTACAACCTTATCTTCTTTAGGAGCTGGTGCTTCAGCGACTACAGGTATTGGTTGAGCAGCAGCTATATCAGCTGGACGTCCACGTAAAAGTCTTTTTGTCTGTTTTGTTCTTTCTGCTATTTTTTCAGTTGCCTCAGCGGTTTTCTCTAAAACAGGAAGAAGAGGTTTAGTTGTTTCAGTAATTGGTTTAAATAATTGTTTTGTATCCTCTTCAAATTCAACATGAGATTCTTGTCGTTGTTGTAATTGTTGCTTGACAGCATCACGAACAGGTAAATATTTCCTAATTACTTCCAGTCGTTCTCGTGCTAATCTAGCAGAGTGAGGTTCTCCGATGACAACCATATTAATAATTTACAAATGGTCGTCTAATTTAAATGTGTTTTTTTTTGTGACAAAAAATCAATTATTCTTCAACTTTGTTCTGCTTATTTTTCAACTTTAATTTGCAATCGTCGCATTTTGAAATTATGTTTTTCATGTGATTAATTGCAACTTGAAATTTTATTATTCTATATTCCAAGAATTCTATTAGGGACGCTTTGTTCCTTAACTCTTCACTCGATTCACGGTGGGTTTTCATGATATTGTTGTAATCGTCTTCAGATTTATCCATATTTATTAACGAAATATCTGATTAAAATTTAGCAGGGCAGATGGAAGGGCTAATTTGGTCAATCTGATATATATGAGCAGCAGGCAGGGTGGCCGACAAAAATTAATTGACCCGCGAGTAAACTAAACACATTATAACATAAAAAAGCAAAAAGTCAAAAATAAAATAACAAAAATGAGCTAACATTATCCGTTTTGGTAATAATAAAAGTTAGGAGGTTCGGTTTAGAGTTATTGACCTTATGTTTTTCAGCACCTGTAGGAACCTTTATTTATGAAATTTGCTCGAAACCAATTTGTAGGGTTCACCCTGCCTGCTGCTAGGTATTACAAAGAATTAGTATCTTTCTGTGTTAGTCCATCTATCTAGCTGAAAGGAATGGTTAGTACAAAATTAGTATGTTTCTGTGTTAGACACAGTCCATTCAAATTCCTTAGTTGAAAGTTGGACCAGGCTTGTCCATTTCAAATTCCTTGGTTCAAGGTTAGACCAGAGTTGCCCGTTTCAAATTCCTTGGCTCAGGGTTGGACCAGAGTTGTCTGTTTTAAATGGGCACTGTAATCAGTTGCTACACTGTCACAAAACGAATTCTTTTGTTTGTTAATTTTTTATTTTTGATATTAATCGATTAAATGGACTAAGATAATGAATGTTTCTTATATCATTATTATTTCCACTTGGCTAAAACTACCAAGTTACATAAGTTCATTTACAGATTTTGAATTAGCTGCTGTTATAGTTTGATACAGATATGTATAAACTGAGTTGTGGTTGCAGTTCGATACAGATCTAGAGTTATAAGTACAGTTTGATGCAGATCCAGAGTTAGTTATGGTTACAGTTTGATGCAGATCCAGAGTTAGTTATGGTTACAGTTGGATGCAGATCCAGAGTTAGTTATGGTTACAGTTTGATGTAGATCCAGAGTTAGTTATGGTTACAGTTTGATACAGATCCAGAGTTAGTTATGGTTACAGTTTGATACAGATCCAGAGTTAGTTATGGTTACAGTTTGATACAGATCTAGAGTTAGTTATGGTTACAGTTGGATGCAGATCCAGAGTTAGTTATGGTTACAGTTGGATGCAGATCCAGAGTTAGTTATGGTTACAGTTTGATGCAGATCCAGAGTTAGTTATGGTTACAGTTTGATGCAGATCCTGAGTTAGTTATGGTTACAGTTGGATGCAGATCCAGAGTTACTTATGGTTGCAGTTTGATACAGATCTGGAGTTATAATTACAGTTTGATGTAGATCCAGAGTTAGTTATAATTACAGTTTGATGCAGATCCAGAGTTAGTTATGGTTACAGTTGGATGCAGATCCAGAGTTAGTTATGGTTACAGTTTGATGCAGATCCTGAGTTAGTTATGGTTACAGTTGGATGCAGATCCAGAGTTACTTATGGTTACAGTTTGATGCAGATCCAGAGTTAGTTATGGTTACAGTTTGATACACATCCAGAGTTAGTTATGGTTACAGTTTGATGCAGATCCAGAGTTAGTTATGGTTACAGTTTGATACACATCCAGAGTTAGTTATGGTTACAGTTGGATGCAGATCCAGAGTTTGTTATAGTTACAGGTGGATGCAGATCCAGAGTTAGTTATGGTTACAGTTTGATGCAGATCCAGAGTTAGTTATGGTTACAGTTGGATGCAGATCCAGAGTTTGTTATAGTTACAGTTGGAAGCAGGTCCTGAGTTAGTTATGGTTACAGTTGGATGCAGATCCAGAGTTTGTCATAGTTACAGGTGGATGCAGATCCAGAGTTAGTTATGGTTACAGTTTGATGCAGATCCTGAGTTAGTTATGGTTACAGTTTGATGCAGATCCAGAGTTATGGTTTGTGGTTTTCTGGGTTTAATGCCATTTTTTAGACTGTACATGGAAGCCAGTATATCTGATGTAGGAGGAACCTGGGAAAACCCGGAGAAGAGCCACTGCCTGAAGGGAAGCCACTGACTCAATGGAAGCCACTGACTCAATGGAAGCCACTGCCTGAAGGGAAGCCACTGACTCAATGGAAGTTACTGGCCAGCTTTCTCACATACCCATACTGGCTGAGCTCAAGAGTTGAAAGCCATGTCAACAGAGGTGAGATGTCAGTGATCTGTAAAGGCAAGTGTTTTAGACCACTTGGCAACACAGGGCAACACAGGGCCCCACTTGGCAACACAGGGCCCCAATTAAAATGGTATTACAGTGTTTTAGACCACTTGGCAACACAGGGCCCCAATTACAATGGTATTACAGTGGAGGAAATAAAACGTTTAAAGAGAGAAATCAACAGAGAATTACATATGAATGTAGTACAAGGAGACTCACTGTACTTGCACAAGAAAAGAAAATTTCACAGGACTTTTTTGGCACATAGTGGTAGACAAGGATTTCAATAGGCTTTTAGCAGAAATTGATGATAACTTGAATGATGGAAATGTAAAACAGTTGGAAGAATTTGCTGTTTTTGTTGATAGAAAATATTATGCCTAAGATCTTAATTTGATATTGGTCCATACACCATGAAATAATTTTTAGTATGAAATGCAAAACCTCTTGATAATGTAGTTACCAACTCCACCAGTATGAAACTCAGTTCTAGCTGTAATGATTTAGATATGAATAAGAAAACAATGAGTGCAACACTTCATCCATACTCCATTAAAATTGTACTATGTTTAACTATACTTATGATCCTGCATTGCGCAGATATTTAACAGGATGATAAAAAATGGAAGGTTAATTTTACACAAATTTTTTGATAACTACACTTTGACAGTGATTATATGAACTGATGCAAAGTACACTGTGGTGTGAGATGGTGACAAAATCAACTAGACTAGGCACTTGGGATGGCAACAGCTGTATGATACCCCACTTGAATTTAGTTCATTAAATTTGTTTAGAAGTTTTATGCTTTCTTTCCGATAAGAATATATTTTGTTCTAAATTTGAAAAACCTTTAATGGGTGAAGATTTTTTTAATTCTGTTGACAATGGACTAGATATGAAACAATTTAATATAGTGTATAACAATTTTAACATTCCACCAAATAATGGCAGGAGTTATATCAAAGTCAAACATGAAGAAAAGAGATGATATATATTACTAGCAAAAAAGGGATAAGTAAATGATTTTGAAAGAAATATTTTCACTTGTGAATGAGAAAAGTGTTTTTGTGTGGTATTTTTTGATTAAACTATGATAGGACAATTCCTCAAGCAGAAGAAGATGAACCAGTATGCTGGAAATCCTTTTTTCACGAGAGACAGCCCAACAGATGAAGGCATGCCATAACTCATTTAGAACATCGGTTCATATGTGATTTGTATTTGATGTGCACAAGTCTGAAAACAGAATTCACATTATGTAGTTTATTTTGGATGTTGTAGACACTGTCAGAAAGACATTGAACTGTTCATTTGACAACAAGGTTACGATTAAGTTGAAGGTGTATATGACTATATGACTGTATTATGAAAGTAAATGTTGACCATACTGTTGGTGATGACTGTGTCATTTTCTTACCGAGTGACATAGTTTTGAAAATGGCTGGTATCATTGGATCAGCAACAATTGAAAGAAACCGAGAGATTCATTTAAAAGTGGGGTTGAATTGTACCATCAGTGCCAATACATTAAAAAAACAAAACACTATTCCAAGGCTAATTAAAAATCTGTAACAGAAACTTGTGGAGGACAAAAAGAAGATAAAGTTGAGTAAATATTACTTAGAAAAGAAGGATTATAATTTTGTTAGTCCTTCAATTGATTTTTAATGTGATCCTATAATCAGATGTCCATTAAGTCAGTATTGTCTTGAAATAGGCCGTCGATTACATTGATACTAATGCTTGCAGAGGCTATTGTAATTTAAATTCAGTAATGTTGAAGAAGTGGTTTGCTAATTTTTAATTTTAGTTATGAACCTATAACTCGGCTAGATGCATTGTTTACACCTGCAATCAAATGTACAAATTAGAAGGCCACAAATACCACAACAAGAATAATAACAGCAAGAACAGAAACACGCAGAGCTCGTTTTTAAAAGCCAACTTATCACACTTGCAATACTAATCGGCAGTGCTGCTGATGTATCTTTAGTTAACCCAGACAATTAATTTGTCATTTGTTTTGGCCTTTGAATTTTGTCTGAAAATGTTATCATTAAATGAATCAGTTTGCCAGAAATGGAGCACAAATGCCACTTTTTCCTCCACCACGCCCTACTAAAACATTTACAAAATTTACAAAAGAAGCAACAATAGTTTATATGGTCAAACCAATTGCAGTGGTTATTGCAGCAGCCACACACTTTTCTTTAAACAGTTGTTTTCAGTTGTTTGCCATAGGTAATTTTTCTTTACTTGCTGAATTTTTTTTCAATATATTGCATATGTTTTACTTGAAATGTTTTCCAGCTTTTCACCTAATACAGCTTTTTTTAGTTTTAGTCTGTTTTTTGCTGATGTTCGAACTCTTCAGTGTCATTGACATGCACTCAACATTATATTCTATCTTAGATTCGAAAACTCCTCCTTACATAACCTCATAATTCCTATTCATGTCACTTAGTAATCTATTAACTGCAGGTGGTAGTTCTTTGTTTTTTGTTTTTTTTTTTGACATGGTAATCATAAGTTGAAATTTCTGATTATTTTTTCTGTTGGCCCTGTTTCTTTTGTGTCACTTGTTTCGTCTCAGTATCTCCAGAGACCCATATTGGTCACAATTTTACAATAAAAGTTTCAAGAAAATATTTAGATTTTATTTCCTCAATTGGATAGATACATTTGTTTTATTTTCATTTAACCAAGGAATTCCTTCCACTAGTTTACATACAGAGATATTGCTGTTGTTTTCATGTTGCCTTTCCACTAGATTTGAACTGTTTTAATGTCTGGTTTTAGATAATAGAGCATTTTCTTTTGTATTCATGGGTTGTTTTCTTTCTCCAAGTGGTACTGCAATCCATTCATGCAAAGGTAATACTTTATATCCCCCTTGTAGAGAACTTGGTAGGAAATACTAGCAACTTCACTTGGAACAATATTATCAGAACTACTAGCAAGATTTACAGGTGCAGTGCATGCACTGTAACCATAATTATGATCTTTATAGAAAAGTCTTTTAATTTTTTTTCCTCTAAACAGCAGTAATTTTTTGGTTATCTCAGTAGCAAAGATTATGCTCTCATATCAAGAAGTTAGAGATGGACAATAACAAGTGTGCAAAGCATGATTTTATTGCTAGATAAATGGGCAAAGTACAACTGGAAAAATAATTTTGGACTATGGAAGATAAAAAGTTCCTGAACACCATTTCTCAAGAACTTGACAATTACAAAGAGGAATTGAACATATCTATTGCAAATGGAACTGGAATGGAGATAGTGGGTAAAAGATCAGCATAAAAAGATTGGAGCAAATGGATGAGAAACAAATGAAACAGACTGGAAATCTTTATAAGTGCTAGAACTGCTAAAATGTCGAAATCTTGATCAGATGTTGTGATCTACACTGACATAAAAGGTTTCTTTTGATTGACAACTTTGTTTTGAGAGTGAACTGAAAGATGGCTACATGACTTTAAACCTAATTAGACATTTCATAGGAGCTTTGTAACTCGGGTTGGAATAGCCTCTATCAGCATTTTATGTAAGTTTGAAAACTTTCAACCATGTGAAGTTCAAAAGGCAAATGAAGAGGAGGAAATAGAAAATACTGATAAAATTCCTATGTAATTGTAGTTTTCTTGTTGATATATTTGTGCCTTGACCTACAATAGTTACAGTTATTGTTATTACAAGAGTAGCAGTAGCAACAGTCAGTAATGAAAAAGAGACAAAACTTCAAAATCAAATAATTGACCAAGCACTGACATTCTTAATAATTTGACACTTTGTGTTCTTAGTGTCTTTCCATGAAGGTATTTTCTGATTTTTTTAAAATCCGTTTTCCACATCAATCATTGTGTTCAAACTGTAAAGATATTTTCCTTGTTGATATGGATTGGATAGATCACATGTTGAAAACAGAATAATGTGATTCATCAATGTCTTTTCGATATGAATCGGATAGATCACATGTTGAAAATAGAATAATGTGATCAATGTCTTGTCAGTATGGAATGGATAGATTACATGTTGAAAATAGAATAATGTGATCAATGTCTTGTCGATATGGAATGGATAGATTACATGTTGAAAATAGAATAATGTGATTAATGTCTTGTCGATATGGATTGGATAGATGTTGAAAATAGAATATTGTGATCAATGTCTTGTCGATATGGAATGGATAGATTACATGTTGAAAATAGAATAATGTGATCAATGTCTTGTCGATATGGATTGGATAGATGTTGAAAATAGAATATTGTGATCAATGTCTTGTCGATATGGAATGGATAGATGTTGAAAATAGAATATTGTGATCAATGTCTTGTCGATATGAATCGGATAGATCACATGTTGAAAATAGAATAATGTGATCAATGTCATGTCAGTATGGATTGGATAGATTACATGTTGAAAATAGAATAATGTGATCAATGTCTTGTCGATATGGATTGGACAGATTACATGTTGAAAATAGAATAATGTGATCAATGTCTTGTCGATATGAATCGGATAGATGTTGAAAATAGAATAATGTGATCAATGTCTTGTCGATATGGAATGGATAGATTACATGTTGAAAATAGAATAATGTGATCAATGTCTTGTCGATATGGAATGGATAGATGTTGAAAATAGAATAATGTGATCAATGTCTTGTCGATATGGAATGGATAGATTACATGTTGAAAATAGAATAATGTGATTAATGTCTTGTCGATATGGATTGGATAGATGTTGAAAATAGAATATTGTGATCAATGTCTTGTCGATATGGAATGGATAGATTACATGTTGAAAATAGAATAATGTGATCAATGTCTTGTCGATATGGATTGGATAGATGTTGAAAATAGAATATTGTGATCAACGTCTTGTCGATATGGAATGGATAGATGTTGAAAATAGAATATTGTGATCAATGTCTTGTCGATATGAATCGGATAGATCACATGTTGAAAATAGAATAATGTGATCAATGTCATGTCAGTATGGATTGGATAGATTACATGTTGAAAATAGAATAATGTGATCAATGTCTTGTCGATATGGATTGGACAGATTACATGTTGAAAATAGAATAATGTGATCAATGTCTTGTCGATATGAATCGGATAGATCACATGTTGAAAATAGAATAATGTGATCAATGTCTTGTCGATATGGAATGGATAGATTACATGTTGAAAATAGAATAATGTGATTAATGTCTTGTCGATATGGATTGGATAGATGTTGAAAATAGAATATTGTGATCAATGTCTTGTCGATATGGAATGGATAGATGTTGAAAATAGAATATTGTGATCAATGTCTTGTCGATATGAATCGGATAGATCACATGTTGAAAATAGAATATTGTGATCAATGTCTTGTCAGTATGGATTGGATAGATTACATGTCGAAAACAGAATAATGTGATTGATCAATGTCTAGTCGATATGGATTGGATAGATCACATGTTGAAAATAGAATAATGTGATTGATCAATGTCTAGTCGATATGGATTGGATAGATCACATGTTGAAAATAGAATAATGTGATTGATCAGTGTCTTGTCGATATGAATCGGATAGATCACATGTTGAAAATAGAATAATGTGATCAATGTCATGTCGATATGGATTGGATAGATTACATGTTGAAAATAGAATAATGTGATCAATGTCTTGTCAGTATGGATTGGATAGATTACATGTTGAAAACAGAATAATGTGATCAATGTCATGTCAGTATGGATTGGATAGATTACATGTTGAAAACAGAATAATGTGATTAATGTCATGTCAGTATGGATTGGATAGATTACATGTTGAAAACAGAATAATGTGATCAATGTCATGTCGATATGGATTGGATAGATTACATGTTGAAAATAGAATAATGTGATTAATGTCATGTCGATATGGATTGGATAGATTACATGTTGAAAATAGAATATTGTGATAATGTCTAAATCATTGTCATTAACACAGTGTAACCTCCTTCCACAGAAGTCAATAGATGCAACACAAGGGATTTTTAGCATCACATCTGTTATTATGTTCTGTTTCAGTGACTTAAAATTTGTAATCTTTCATTGTGAATTGGCATTAATGCCTGTTGTATTCATGTATATGTTCTCAGTTTTTGTTATACGATTGATTTTCATTATTTAATTTGAGTTGTATGCATTTTTTACAAAGTTTGTAGATAGTGCCAGTTTTGTAGAACTAGGCAATGTTGTTATCTTCTTCAAAAAGTTCAAACTGTTTGTCACAACTGAAATTAACATTGACAGATGACTTAGAACATACCTATTTAACATGTTGAAATTATGTTTAGTTACCTTTCCAAATTCCGAAATAATTGGAAAATAATGAAGACAGAAAGAGAAGAATCAAAGATTGGCAAATAATATGAAAGGAAATGCATATCAGAGGTATATTCACCAGAGAAAGAATATTCATAAAACCCCAAATTGGATATTTGATGAATGAACAAGAAAAAACAAATTTTCACAGAACGAAAGAAATAATACAGTTTTACAAAACTCAAAGAATAATTTTATTTGATAAGTAGCGTTGTAGCTGTTTCTAGGTATTTTGTTAGTTTGGTCAGGAAGTAGAGTTGTTTCTTCATAGAGTCTTCAACATTCAGTTCTCAAAGACTTTCAGGTTAACAATAAGTTATCAACAATATCAAAGCAACAAGATAAAACTAAGTACTGTGCTTTGCATATGTGCTTGAGGCAGTTTTGCAATCCAATACCAGATATGCATTAACTTTGTATAGCTATTAAGTAGCACATCTTTTGCCTACAGACAAATCTTAAGTGCTACAAAAATATAATTAATTCCATTTGCTGTGCAGCAATAAATTCTGCTCTTAGTGTTGCCTGCTTTTGAAAAAATTGTTTAAGATGTCAATATGTCCACCATCAATAATTTCCATTTTAACTTGGTTTAGAAATGGCTACCTCAAAACACATGGGCTTGTACAAGATAAATGAAAGTAAAATCATGCATACTTTGCTTAATGCTTTAACTTCCTTAACACTGTTTTTTTTCAGGCAAATATTGATTGCAGCAAAAAGTGTCTCCACAGTTTATTCTATAAAATTAAATTTTGCTCTTAAGGTAACCTACAGTATGCATGGAAAAAAGCTGTTGATTTTTTTAAATGAAGTCTACTGCCAAGCACAAATGTTTTGAAGTTATAATTTAGCTAAACATTCTGTTTCCCCATCACCTGACAACAATGGTATTTCTGATTCAGAGGCTTAATTTTCAGTTGTAAATTTTATAATAATATTGAATATAAGCAAATGCGCCTATGTGACCACCTTGAGATACAGTTTAAGGATTCCTTAGTATAGTAAGGTAAAATAATAAAAAGCACAAAGCAATATGCTGAAATCTTGAGAATATGTTAATTAAATTCTTCTAAACTTGATACAAATTATTGAATGACTGGAAGAATTTTTAGCAGTCTCGCTTGGTTCTTCCAGCGATTACCACAGCCATGCAAATACCCTTTGCATTATCAGGTACATGCAACCCTGCAAATTGATTTATGTAAATTATGTCCACAATGGCCATGTCAGTTGTAGTGTGAAAAGCCTAGGCCAATATAAAACTGCATACAAAATGTGGATCCAACCTTTAGTATCCATCAATTGCTATCTATATGATGATATAGGAAGCTGCAAATCAAATTGAGCTGAAGTTATATTAATACAGATCTGTATTTAACTTTTTCCTCCAATAATGAAATTAATTATTGTGTGGAAGCAAAATTCAGAGGGTCTAACAACTCCGCTTAATGGATGATGCAGGTCAATTGCTGAAAGATCAAGCCAAGCCAAGATGTAATCAACATTAAATTGCATACCATGGCAGTTATTGCACATAGAGAAAAGTTGGTGATTCAGACAATTCAAGGTCTAAAAGAAGCTGTTGCGTACTGAACATGAACATAAGCAACACTTATAATCAAACTCACCTGAGGTCAAAATATCAAGCTACGTGTTAATTGTTTTCTTTTTGTTTTGTTTTGTTGATACAGTAACAGAGTTGTGCATGTGCAGAAATGTGTGGTTGTTATGATTAGGGGTCATAACTCTGTTGAATGTAGAATGATAATTGAATTCAGATGATGTATCATGAAAACCAAGCTGCATACCAGATTTAGTTGAAATCCAGTCAAGATTAGCCAAATTGCTGTGTAGAGATTAAAGGGAAATGGTTCGAAAACCAAATGCAATTAGGTGAATAAATTGTAGAAAAAATATTGAAGAAATTGATTAAAAAGTTAATGCAAAATTAGAAAAGGATATAGCTATGACTGTATGAAATGTTTCTATGTCTGTAGACAATTTGTTGAACAGCTTAATAGATGTATGTGCAACAAATGGCAGTAGTGCTGCATCAGCAGTCAATGATCATTTCGCTATTCAAGAAAGCAAAACAAATAAATAAATGAAAAACTGTAAGGAAAGAAAATAGGAACATTGCCTGGAATTATTGACTGTGTAAGAAGTTATATTTTCAATAGAGCTAGTCACATTAAGGTTCCTCACCCCCATCCGAATATGTTATTTTCCTTGTTTGAGCATCAGTGGGTGTTATATAAGTTTTGTTCTCGGAGTTGTAGACAGCTGTGATTAGAGGTTGATTATCTGTTTCAAAAAGTTAATTCTAGCAATTTCTGAAAACATAAGCATTGATATAAATGTTTGTTTAGTCGTGATAAATATAGTAAATATAATATAAATTATCACATGTCCTCAGAACGTCTGAGTATCGAATTGCATTGGCAGTTCTAAAAGTAGGACTGTTATCATTATCATACAGTATTTATCTTTTATTTACTACTTTGTCTTCTTGTTTGTCCTCGATAGTTTGTTATTGTACTGTGATGGTCTGTTTTATATTTTGAAAATATGACATCTTTACCAATTTTAAATTTAGGTTTTCCCAGTGTATCTGTTGTCTAGTAACCAACTTGACTTATCCATATTCTTTATATCTTGTCTTCCTTTCTTGCTTCACCTGTAGTGATGTTTACTGATTTATGACAAATGGTATTATGTCCTCAAGTAGCCTTTGTAAAATGTCAACTCATTTTGGGGTTTTATTTTGAATGAAACGCATCCATATTCTAATCTTAACAGTTCTGCTAAACTTATCCTTTACATATTCTTTTTTTTTTCTTGGAGAGGTGGGCTTAGAAGTTGGGGGGGGGGAGGTGAACTTAAGAAGTTTTAAAGTATTTAATGTTGTCCTTTACCAGCAAATCCTTACTTTTCTGTTATTAAGCTATTCTTCATGATCAAATTATCTTTTCAGGTTTTCGCTGTTTAAAATCTGTCAAAATGTATATTTTATATGCTTGAATGTCAACCATTTCTGCCTTCCACTGGTCATCCACATGACTGATATAGACCCTTCTGTATTGGAATCATTTCCTTGCATGCTTGTATAATTTTTAGGTAGACTGTTCAGTTAACCATTCTTTCAAGTCAGTGTGGTTTTTTTTACTTGTTTAATTTGTTGCCAAAAAATCGTCTGAGATATTTGTGCAAGTTAAAAAAAATTTCAGAATCACATGAAAAGATGTCTCTGTGCTCATCTTTTTGGTCATTTGGTACAACATAAAATATCAAAATGAATATATTACACTTCATAGATTGTCTTTAAATATTGTCAGCATACTATCTGAATGATTATCTAAAACATACCTCAATTTTCAAAAAAATTGTAATGTTGTTAAATCCCTTCAAACTTATTATAACTTCAGATTTGTGTTAAATTTTGCCATTTGTGTGGTTGATTCTGCTACGGTTCCTTCATGTACTGAGTCACTATAGGCTGTTTTAAATTGAACTTTGTTATCCATAGGTTCAGTCTCTGACTGTACCAAGTTATTGTAGATTTATCTTGTACGAGATGTTCAAGTCATACTGTAGGTTTGATGAAGTACAAATTTGTGTATTTACCCACATGAAGTGTTCCTTCCTGATACTGTACAGTTGTATCCATGGTTATTTCAAAGCTGTTATTGCTAATCGTATTCTGTAAAACTAAATATTTCCTAAAACATTGAAGTAAATTTTCCTTGAATGTTAGGGATAAAGAGACTAACACTTTGATCGTATATTCTTCGCATCCAAACTTGTAAACAACAGGTATTAGATCTAGATATTGGCATTGATGCTTTTATGTTAAACACGTTAACTATTCATATCACCTCTCTCTGAATTCAGTATAATGTACCTTTGTGCCATTATTTATGATATGTTAGCAGTCTTACTTTTAGTTTGTGTTCGCTAATCGTTTTCAAGGTCTGGACGGTCTAGATATTTTAAAATTTGTTGTGGTACTCTCAAGTACGACTGGTCCATTAATATTTTGAGTAGCTGATATATTCACAGAAATGGAATTTGAATTTTTAACCTTTTCTCAATATATTTATTTATTCTAGCATGGGTGAAGTCGGTGCAAACCCCCCCCCCCCTCCCCCGCCCACACATACACTTACTATTCTGATTTCTACATAAACGTGTTAGCGCGCTTTCATGGTATCAACGTACAGTCTGTTTTGGATTTGTTTTGGGGTTTTTTGTTGGGGGGTGGGGGGTGGTTTCGGATTATGCTTGTCACACCCATATGGGGGGGGGGGGCATAGGTTCGAGGCTCAGATCGAAAATCATGCAGATATTGACTTTAACACAAGGTTATCGAGCACACTTTACGTTGACTCCCCTTGGGTAAACAATAGATGCGCTGTTTTCATTTATTGCATGATATCTTGATTGCATTATATATACGATAGCTTACACATTATAAATCTGAATCGAGTCCAAGGAACGTAAGTCGATAGCATTATGTGATAGATTAAACATATCAAATCGATGGTAACGTGTGATAAACTAAACAAATCTACTTCATACCGTATCTAACAATACGCCTGACCAAGTCCTAGTAATTCTTTCTCTAAATTGTGTACAAGAAGAACTTGCCATTACTTGTCCACTCCTTCACTGAGGTGGTGCAAAAATAACTGAGCGTTGTATGTAGAGCACGGGGGCTCGTATCATTGCTTACAACTTACCTGTCATACATGTACTATATAATGACTAGTTATTATATAGTATATGTATGACAGGTAAATTGTAAGCAACGATACGAGCCCCTGTGATGTAGAGAGGATATTGCTTACTCAGTAGATTTGTGTGTAAAGCGCACCTTTTGTTCGTTGGTCAAGGAGCAATTAATGTAGAATCTAAACAGTAACTTTTTTCTTATTTTACATCATGTTCATGATAGGTTCGCAACCAGTTGTCTTGCACGTTTGTTGGCTTCTTTTTTTTTTC
Organism: Megalonaias nervosa; assembly: GCA_016617855.1. Taxonomy (NCBI): domain Eukaryota; kingdom Metazoa; phylum Mollusca; class Bivalvia; order Unionida; family Unionidae; genus Megalonaias; species Megalonaias nervosa. The sequence goes on along the minus strand of JAECUM010093554.1, from coordinate 46,908 downwards.
TTTTCTTTTCTTTCTTTTTTCCCCACGCTGCCATCCATGGGTGATGCTTTTCCGTGAATAATCCCTGTTTCCACTACTTCGAGGAACTATTAGTGTAAACAGTTTGCACTTGAAGATAAAGTACAGTGGAAATGGTAAAACGAAAACCAAGAAGTATACATACTTGTTTCCAGCATTTTCACTGTGGGTCACTGTCACATTTTTTTACTCTATGAAGGAGAAGGCAATCGTTTGCCTAAAACAAGACCCAGATATACTTTTGAGTTCCAATATATTATCTGGTAACTTGGAAACAATATCAGCTTCTTTTGATCAGTTGAAGTAAGACAAGACTCGTAATAAAAGAAAGAAGTTCTCTTATGGCATGGTGTTACTTTAGGGCGCTCACAACGAAAACGGATCGTATTTAATTTCCGTTTTATTAATATCAAGACAATAATGTTGATACATGTTGTTGTCTTATTGATATAAATACAATACTATAAATACAATACTGCTGATGCTGGTATTGGTCATAAAAAATGATATATTGATCTCTTGACACTCAGTTTCTGTAATAGTTAATTTTTTACAGTTTAGCTGTCAAACAGATTACCATTTGACAACCTGCCATTAAATTGGTCATTTAACGAAAATTTTCAATTTTGGGGAACACATTTGAGACATGTGGCCGGTTTTCATGCTCTTCATGAGAGAACACATAATTAAAAATAAAATTCTAGCAGTTTTAAGAGATAGAGGACCTCATAACATTAGTTTTATGACTGATTTATGTACAACGGACTGTTCAACGTTTTTTTGTTTTTTTTTTCACACCGCAGATCTAACGATGCTCTTTTTTTTTCCTTCTCATTTGAACTAAATTTGTCGCTGAAAGGACCAATGCTTTCATGCTATCATTTCAGTTTGGCTGATCCATATGCGTATCGTTATCATTTCAATTTGGCTGATCCATATGCGTATCGCTATCATTTCAGTTTGGCTGATCCATATGCGTATCGTATCATTAAATTATATCTTAAGCAGTGGGATTAAGCAAATGGTAGTGTGGAAATGGAGAACGGCGTTTCACTGGGGGGAGAATTTGGGGGATTATATGTACTATACTGATCTGAGCTGGGCCACTATTGAACAACACAGTTATGTGCATTGTAACTGATGGTGCGAAACGCTTTGCTGGCGAACAAAAGCAGCATTCCATACCCGTTGTTACTGGCAATTTAATCAGCATGCTTTTAAACCAGCCTCGGGTTGTTTCTTTCCTGACTGAATGTTATCTTGCTTCTTTTTGCATTATTTGGCTAGTTATTTGCATTTTTTAAGGTTTAAACCAAGAATCTAACGAATTTCACGAAGCCCGTCAAGGTACTTCGCGAATTTCGCCAGATTCTTGACATCTTACGTAGAAATAATATCATCACCGACAGTGTGGTAAAGGCACACCGGCATGAAGAATCCGGAGGAAGAACATCATAGATGAATTCGCAAAGCTTACAATCATAGAGAAAATAAAGGTTTGCAACCTATGTTTTTTTTTTTTTTTTTTTTTTTTTTTAAAATACAAACATAAAAACCAAAATAAAAATGAACTACAGCAATATTTAGAACCATTTGTATCAATATAAATTTTTGTTTGCTTACATCATAGTCGATATTTTGTTGTTTATTTTGATGTTTCTTCAGAATATCATATCACATGACGCTCCTTACGTAGTCACTAAATCGCATTCAAATTGTAAAGTGTAATTATCACAAAAGATTAATGGTCTGTACTTATACAACTAATTTTCAGTATAATATATTTTATGTTGTTAAATAGATGTGGAGTATCAGGATTTGGCTAAGCAGTAAACTGAGATTTAGGACAACTATAAGGTGCCGGTCTTTTAATTCTTGTCCATCTAATGTACATTATTGAGATCATGCAGAATTAATATTTTGAACAATATTCACCTAGATAGATTAAACCTCCAGTTCTTATTATTCCACATCCACACGCAACTCTTTATTCATTCCTTTTTCTGATCAGTTCAATTCCTCCAGTGTAATACCATTTTATGCTCGGTGATTTTACTCTTATCTTCACATCTCAGGAATTCTATATCTCGTTGTTCCATTTCCATTATCAATTTTTAATGCTGCATTTGAAGTGAATGCATCTTAGATACGATTGAATTTTGCCCACAACATGCAATTTTGATTCTTGTAGTTAAATTTCAGTTATTTGTAAATCTCAAATGAATGTTCTGAAAAAAATGTTATACTGTTAATCTGTAAATTTTTACGTCGTTAATGCAAGTCATATCACTATTTTGATATAAATTTTAATCCCAGGGAAATATTTATCACTGTCAACATGTAGTTGTATCTACTGTTGTTGTTTTTGTTTCTTCATTTGCTGCATGTCAACTACCTCTGCCTGCCACTTGTAATCACAATTACTAACAGAAACTCTTTTACAGGAAAATCTTTTTCTCGCATGCTTGTGTGACGTATGTTTAGATTGTTCAGTTAGCCTATATTTCAAATCAGCGTATTTTAGGGTTTTTTTTGTTCCTTTAAATTGTTTCTAACAATTATTTGATAATTGTGTTGGCATCTGGAACTGCAGGATACTAATAAAAGATGTCCTAAATATTGTTCTTTGTTTTCCTTTACAAAATCTACCTTTGACGAGGCAACACAAAACATCCATATATTACTTTATGCTTCATACATTATCTTTGTGTGTCATCCACAAGCCTAAGGGATGCCTCACTAAAAGTATGGATGATTTTTGATGTGTGCCAAATTCTGTAACTCCATTCGTTGATTCTGAAATAGCTAATTAGCTGAGTCACCATGGTTAGTTTAAATCGAACCTTGTTCTTCATACCTTCTATCTCAGTTCTGGATGACTCGTTGTATATTGACCTTGCAAAATTAAGAAATCCTCGAACTGTACTAGAAATTTAGCCGAATACAACTTCGCATATTTACACATATCAGATACGTAATGTATTCCTTCTTTATACTGATGTCATCACGGGGATCGAACTCAGTTATTTCATTGAATCCCATACGTATTTCAGTGTTGTCACATCCACACACGAATTTGGTGAAGCTCTTTTGTACTTAATAATTTTAAGGAAGGAAGAAAGGAATTAGTGAGTGAATGAATTAATAAATGAACTATTGAGTTATTATTAGAATATCTATACTACCGTCCACCTCCGTCTCATCAAGCTGTTAGTATTATTTTGAATGATGTTCTCTCCTATGACGAGCATGGAAATTGGACAGAGGTTAAGAAAAAATTCACGAACAATGAAACTCATTGTCAAAATATCCAGTTTAACAGGGTAGTGCTCGTGAACAATCCCTCCACCCCACCCCCTCCGCGTTTTACTGCTATTTTTGATTATATTGTGTGATATTATGCAGATTAACCTTCTCAAGAGTGGGTCTTCCTGCTTAAACTTTGAAAATCCCACTTACGTAAATTTATATTGATTTACACTGACATGAACAAGCAGAAAGCGCGCCTTTGGTGAGAGCTCTCCATTTCCCCCAGTTACCATATTCATAATAAAAAACCACATAACTCTTTCACTGCCTAGTGACCAAGAAAATGTTGTCATTTTAATTTTTGTTCAGCCACAAGAAAATTGAAGTCATAAAGTTCTTTAAAGGTTGTTATAATATTTGGAAGCGTTGCCTACGTCTAACTTAATGTTCTTGCCGTATTAGAAGCTTCAATGTTAGAGGCAGAAGTTGCAAATACAGTGCTCCGGAGAGTAAAATGGGGTGCAAAGCCAGCACACACACACACACACACCTATATGTTTTGTTTTATAAACTTTGGTGTGAAAATCAAAATCCGCTCACAACTTTAAACGTGTTTATCTTTTTGCCTTTTTCTTTAAAATAAAAAATGAGAATTCTGTTTACTGTGTTAGTGTTTTTGCTGAGAAATTTTGATCGTTTTGTGTGATAGTTTGGCATGCACTCCCTTCCTCGTATTCCCATACTATATGCACTACATTAATCGAGAAGTTAAACACGGGGGTTGAAAGGGTCAAAGAGCGATTATCATCAATGCCCAAAATCTGACAAAGTATCAGACAATCGATAAATTGTCTCTCTCACCAGTAATAATCGCTGCTTCAAATTGCTTCTAAACAGCACCGTATTCATGTATAAAATGTAACACTGACGGCTATCAATCACCATTTACACCTAATATTTCTCTGATCAAGGTTCTCTCTATACAGTTTATTCAACGACCCGGAACAAAATATCAAAGTGAATATGGGAATCAGTTTATCTTGGGCTTTCATCACATATAAAAACCTTGAGCATGTTTGCTTAGCATGTGTTATGTCGTTGCCATCAGACATAACCCCCCCCCCCCATATTAAACAAATAAACGAAAACAAATTATGTATTTGAAATGAATTCGTGTAAATACAGCACACGAGAATATGTGGCTTTTGTGGATTTTGTTTAGAGTGTACATGATCAAATCTGAGTGAAAGTTTAATGACTATTGCGCATGCGCAGTGTGTGCAACAAGAGATTCACCGGCCTAACTAAAGCAGTCACTGTACGAGACCGTACGTAACAGACAACGGATATGTTGACAACAGACGGGACTGAAGGATGGACTCTGTAATCCTCCTGCTGCCCAGTGTAGTCGCTCTAATTCTTTATCTAAATACTTTAGGAGCGGATTTTGCATACGATGACAGGTAAATACAATAATTGGATAACTTCCAAGAGGCCATTTACTGTATACCTATTGGATGCATTACTGCAAGCTGTGAAAAATGACTCTTGTGTCCTCCGAATCCGAATTTCTTGCATATGAACTAATGCAGCATACTGGTTATTTATTTATATTTTCTGACACACAGTATTAATTGGCTAAGTCGAATACGCGTTTATTAGAGCAAGAACAAACGTGCGTGATATTTTTAAATTAGCACGTTTTAATTTGTTTACCTTGATGTATCGGTGCAGGGATTAAATTAACCCTAATTGATTATATCTTAACATATCATTGATTTTAGTAGTACATAATACAACGATTACACAGGATATATTTCCACAAATCTACATTATTAAAACAATCACCCGAAATGATAAAAAATAAATGACATTCTTTAAATAGATAATGGATGAGAGAACTGTATTTTATATAAATTATAATGTTGTCCATAACTATAGTGATTGAGTAGGGGTTCCATGAATTTTTCATTTTTGAAAGTCCTGGACTTCCATCTTTAGAAATATGGAAGTCTTATATATCAAGTCTTAATGTCACACAATTTTACTGAGCTGAAAAAGTTGACAGTCCTTTCATTTCAAATGCACTAATCCAGGCAAGTGATTGCATGTGCCACATATTGATTAAAATAAATATAAAATCACTTGCAAAAACACCATAAACTTGTTTTTAATTTGTCCAAGTGCTTTTGAGTTATATTTAGTTTTCATTTAGTTTTTATCGACAGCAGTTATAAAACAGAATGAATACCCCCACAGAAATGTTGAATTTACTAAACTTGATATGATTGTATGTAAATTTGAATTGTTTTTGAAAATTATAGATTTGCCACCTTATTGGTTTGAACTTCAGTGATAAAATGGAAACCTATGGGATTAGTTGGTACTAACCTACAGAAGGAAAAACAATTGTTCCTTCGGTTTCCATAACATAAAATGAATATGAACTAGATAATTCTGTAATGACAATAATAACCACAATAGTAATAAAAATACCAACCACAAAACTGTAATAATTATAGGTAAGTGAATGAATAATGAACTAAATAATAAATTATTATTTATTTACTTTTTATTGAAAAATATGGGCCCTAAAAAAGATTGTGCATATAGATGTCCATCTTCAGTCTTCTTTGAGTGTGGCTGTTAGTATTAACTCGTATGTCTCAAAAATCAAAGAACAAGGGCCAGGCAGCTAAAACCATCCCAGGGGTATGAAGATTTGGCATTATGGTCTGATCAATGCTGAATACCCAGTGCAGTTGGGGTGATTATCCACTGAGCCCCACACATCCTGCATTTTTAGTTACAAAACAGTTCATTTACATTAAAGAAAGAGTGAACTATAGTTTTAAAAAAGACAAATTGAATATAATATGGTCATGGTGAGAAAACTCCTTGGCTTGTTCAGACTTAAGAATGAGGACAAATTTGGTGAATATTTATGAGGTCTTAATAAGTGTGATGGCAAGGCATGACCGGAAGTAGGAACTAGTGAATGATGGGATTTGGCACGAGTCCCTCTATCCAAGGGGATATCACTCTTATTTTACTTCCATTGATGTAAGCTGATTTTATTTCAACACTTATTGCTGAACCAATTAAAAAGGCATTACAAATTTGTGGCTTTGTAGGGGGTAGGGGTGGGAAGTGGCTTGATTTGTTAGGTAGAGAATGGACTCCTAACTGAATATGATTGAATAATGTATTTGAAGAAGTAACAGAAGGTGATTCAAACATTGGGGAGCAAGTCAATGGTCTGAGTTTGTTTAATTTCACAGTTTTCATTAGTTACATTCTTTCACATTTGCTTCAACAACATCTGTTCCTGCAGTGAGACTCAGTTGTTTGCATTGAAGAAGGGTAAATCAGAGGTTGAATCAAATGTCACTTCCAGCTATGCTAGAGCTGATTCAAGATCATGTATCAAGTTATCTGTTTGGTAGAAGACTAGGATAGAACATGTGTCTCTTACTAGGATGAAATGATACCATATCTGACATAGCCTATTTTATGCATATTTTCAGTTATCTGAAACAAATTAAATTTTCTATCCCAAAACATTTAAAACAATTTAATTCAGTCCCTGTAAAATAGAAACAAATGAAAAAGCCAAGAATGAGCAATCAGACCCACACTATCCATCAAGTCACAAAGCAGAGTAATCACTCATTGCATGTACATTAATGACTGAAAAGTGACATACTAGCCAGTTTTATCTACTTTATTTCAGCCAGCAAGAAAAAGCAAGCATTTTGAAAAACATAAAATTCATGCACAAACAATTAGTCATGTTTTAATATCTTACCATCGGGCACTTGCTGTGAAAATCTGTACAAATACAGCATAACCCAGATTGGTTGGAGAATTTGTAATTAAATAATGCTAGAATGAAAAGAAATGAGCAAGATTTCAAACTGATATGCTGCATGTTCTCTATGATAACTCTGATCTGAAAATGACATATTTACATAGAATTCTTGGAATATTTGTTGATAATAACTTACATTGGTCTCATCATATAAATTATATTTCTAAGAAAATAAACTATTATCTTTGGCGCCTAAAGAAATTCAGGGCCTTCATTCCATTACGTTACAGAGTTACGTTTTACAAAAGTTCCATTCAAACACATTTTGACTACTCTAATATGATTTGGGGGAACACAACAAAAAAGAGAAAAATTTCCAGTCTCCAGGAAAGGGCATGTAAAATAATTCTGGATCAGCAAACAGAAAATGTTCAAACTACAATGCTTACATTCAAAGTATTACCAATACATGAAAGAATATTTTTGAGAAAGACCAAAATAATGTACAAGGTTTTTACAAAATCTGCCCCCACTTACCTAAACACCATTTTCCAGGAAAGAGAATCTACTGGTACCCCCAGATCTAAAATCATTAAAATGGCAAAATTTCAAAGTACCCAAGCCAGAAAAGGAGCTTTTAAAAAAATAGCTTTCAATTTTCAGATGTGCTTGTTTGGAATAACATTCCACATGATTAAGTCAGCTCCAAGGATCTCCTCCTTCCACAGTAGGTGTATTAGATGGATGAAATCGTAAAAAATGGTGTACTTTTTAAAGTACATGTTACACCACCCACCTCCTGTGCTTCATTTTCATTTCTGCAGCAATATAGCACTTATGTGGATTTTTGTTTATATACTGTGTGTGTGTGTGTGTGTGTGTGTGAGTGTGTGTGTGAACATATTAGCTTGTATCTTATATGTACATAACAGAGAGCCTCAAAGGTAGATTAGTTTCTCATTTGTAGTCACCCTCTGAAAAAGAAGTCATTATTATTATTATTATTATTATAGATAATATAGGACAAATCTTGATAATAACATTCCAGATAGTTGTAGCAGTAGTGTATTTTGATTGCAGGTGAATAGGAATAGAATGTTGGCCATTTCTCCACTGTCTAGAAGTGCAGGTCTCCTGTCTTATCAGTCCAAAAACATCAATGCATGGATAGTTTTCTTTTAAAGCAAAGTCTGAAAATTACAGGGCATCTGAAAATTATTTTGGCAGAAAAATTCTTGTGTCCATAAACATAGTCAGAAGACTTACTGAAGATGTGGAAACACCATTAAATGCCTTCATTAATCAGCACACACCCTTCTTTTTGGTGAAAATGTGCAAAAGGCATCCAGTGCTACCTAGAACATCATTATTTTCATAGAACTTGTCACCAACTTTGTTTTGTTCCTTTCTCCACTTTACTGCACAGGTCAAATCCATCTCAAAATTTGATCTTACATGTGCTTCTTGCATCATGACCAAATACTGAGAGGGAGAATGAATCTCCTTAGTGGACTAGCTTGGGTCACAATTATTTTCCCAGCATAATCTCAAGATATATGTGTTGGTATTGAATTTTATAGTGTGGCCAAAACCTAATAAATCTTGTTATTTCTAAAGTTTTTTCAGAGGTGAACTCCGTGTAAAGTTCTTGGCATACTTTGAGAGGCTGAACTGTAAACAGAACAATGTACATATGTCAATTGATTCATTTCTAGGTCAGTGCCTGATTTTTAACTGTGCACTTTTGCTAAAATACACTAAATCACACCATATTCTAAAGAATCGACAATTTACTTCAAATCAATACCAAACTTGCCTAAATCTAAGCGAAGGTTCACCCCCCCCCCTCAAACAACCAGGAAAAATACTCTAAAAATAGATTGGGACTACATTTGTTGGCAATGACCCAGAAGTAATAATTGTGACCCAAGTCCCAGTGGAGAGTGCCTAACATACATAAAAGGAACTAACTCATAAAGCATGTACACACAATTAAGATAGAATTTGTTTATGACTACATTGGTGAGCACTTACTATAGTGAGGTTTAACCAATTACCCAAATAATAATTTGTTGATGACACATTGTGGGTTCTGTTGACAATGGTGCCTGGTAACAATTTGTGCTTTTCGTAAAAAACTTTACCTGAATAAAAGATAGAAAATGTTCTCTATTCTGCGACTCAAACATACAGAAATAACTATACCAGAGCAGCAGCAGTTACAAGCACTATCACATGTACTACTACTACTTACTACAAATTGTTATTATTAAAAAATATAATGCTTCACTTTATTATCATTGTCAAAATTCTCCTTTTTTCCATTACATCTTCCTATTCTTTTCAACATACAGTCCTGCCCATACCTTAAACTACTTGTGATTTTTCCTATTTTGGGAGCCCAGGATGGTCTCTGTTACAATTATATTTGGAGAGTTTCAAGAAGTGAGGGAACAAAATATATTCTTTGTCGCATAACTGATCTTTCTTTTCCTTTCTTTCAGTCGTGCCATACAGAAAAACCAAGACCTTCAGCCGGAGACACCAATTATCAACATATTTTATGATGATTTCTGGGGTACACCTCTGACTCACAGTGGATCTCATAAATCATATCGACCCCTATGTGTTCTTACATTCCGCCTCAATTACTTCTTTGGAGAGCTGGACCCTTGGGGATATCATCTTGGAAATGTCCTGTGTCATGTGGTAACCACTGCAGCTTTCACCTATTTGTCGAGGCTGCTTTTAAAGGATACTTTGGGTACTGCTGTTTCAGGGATTCTTTTTGCTGCACACCCAGTACACACCGAGGCTGTAGCTGGGATTGTGGGTAGGGCTGATGTTTTGGCCAGCTTTTTTTTCATGCTGTCTCTCCTGAGTTACATGAAGTATGTGGAACTCCGCGATGTCACCTGGCACTCTGGGGGCACTAATTTGCGCCTTGTGTATGTACTGTGTACCGGTCTATTTGTGACAGCCAGTCTGCTGACAAAGGAACAGGGGGTGACTGTACTTGCTGTGTGTGCAACATATGATCTTTTTGTCAGACACAAAGTCGGAATCACTGATATTGCGAAAATATTTAAAAAAGTAAGGATTTTTCTTATCTTGTCTATGTAGAAGATTGTTATATATATATAAGTTTAGAAATGGTGATTTATGACACTGTTGTCAAAGAGACCTTTAAACATATTAGATGGCTCCAATCTTGACACACAGCAAAAATTTAGTTGCAGAGGTGTTTCGTCAGTTTCTGTAGCATTGCATTATTCATGTGACATATTGTGTGACATATTGTATTGATAATATGCTGAAACATAACTGGTTCATGAATAAGATTTGATGGACAAATTTCCAATATTAAATGTTTGTGTCCACATTTTGTTACATATAGCTGCATATAAAGTATGGTTCATGCTAACGTTGGCTCAGGCACTACCTGCTCCTGGTATGTAGTGGAAGTGATGTATTACTATAGTAAAAGTCACATAGGTCTTGTAAGCACATTGATTGGTATGAATTTAAAAACTAATTTTAGATTTAAAATTTAATCGAAATATAGTTACAACAAAGTTTATTCAATCATGATTTTTTTAATGATCTGCAAATTAATTATCATAAATAAATTTCCAGACAAAAATTATTGATCGCAATGGACTTTTATAATGGCAGTATGGCATTAGACTGGGTCAAGAAAGTTGATATTGGAATGAACAATTACTAGTGCAGGGGGATCAAGGTAAGATCACATGAACAAAAAGTCACGCGCAGTTTCATTCATCTCCTGTAATGATGTTCAACTATGAATGGGATAGAGGAGTAACATACAATAAGTTTTATTATTAACTTTTACATACAACATTTCTTTATATTAAAAATTTAGCATCATGTAAAATTTAACTTAAATAAATCTGAATTGACAGCCATGTTTCTACTGTCTTTTACGTGTATGAAAGAACATATTTATATGTGAAAAATAAGTATTATGTACGAATTGAAATAAATAAAAAACATAACATACAGAAGATATATATGAAGTTAACATAATTGCCTCCAATTTATTGGTCTTGTGTGCCTTTTTTTTTTTCCTGCTGGTGTTTTCCTAGGCTTTGTTTATGAATGACGATGTTGTTGCGTCTCGGTTTATGTTTGTAGTACAACTTTTTCCCAACCGCAGGCGGGTTCCCTTTTACATCATAGCGTGCAACGAAACTGGTTTAAACGGGTCCACCTCGCTTGCTTGACTGTGCCTAAAAATGTCAAAGTACGTTATCATTGAATTTACTGTTAAGCATTTTTCGAGGAATTTATACAATAATCTTCAATGCAATTTTGATGGACAAGGTGCGAAATAAAGTGAATAAATGCCATTTAAAGGTATGTATAATCTAATTCTCCAAAATGACACCTGTAGCTGCAAACAGTGACTTGGAGCATATACATGAGCTGTATGACTTGTACTGTAGAAGAAACAACTCACTAATGCAGAAATAATAGTCAACAGAATTTATGTTAAGTTGTGATGACTTGAACATTGATCCTGTGGATATTTAAGAAAGGAAACTGCTATTGCTACAACTGTGGCCCACACCCCAATACGTTTCCAATTGCACTGGTTTTAAAATTAGGGTAGGCAGGTTGTTTCTTTTAAAAAACAGATATATTTAATGTGATTTTTTGCTGAATTTCTTCTTGTATTGAACCATGGGGGGAAAAAAGTGCTAGGGTCAGCATTGAGAAGCAGGGATGGTTAGCCGACTAAAAACGCACATTTTTATGAATGATGACAATTATTAGGAAGAATTACAAAAATATAATGTGCATTAAATTATATAGGCATGAACTCGGTGTATTTCCAACTTATATTTTAGGTCACATTGAGAAAATAAGTACATCAGATCCCTTTTTTTAGTCAGAATTATATGCAGTAATTATTTTTGATTAAAAAGTAAAAGTAAACTGCAGTCCATCGAAATTGTAGATGGGGGACCCACCTGCTATAAACGTAACCCCATATATCAGGCATGTTCAGCATCCTCCAGGGCACAGGCCAGATAAACAATTTTTAAAGCCACACTCTTTGATGTAAATAAGCAGATAAAACCATGTTGCAGGCCTTATATCCTAACATAATATAATTTTTCATGTTTGAACTTTATTATTTTTCTACCTTATTTGCGTGCTTCCTTGCTTGCCATCTGATTTTTACCCAGTGATTGCTTTGATGAAATGTCTACATTTTCCTTGCATAATTTACAATTTGTAGTGGTTTGATTGTTTATAATATGCTTGGCAAAAATTTAAATTTGCAGTAGAATCCATGGAAAGCTTTTGATGATACTTCCTGGTTTGACACAGTATAATCAGTAAATTTTTGTCATTTTCATTTTGCTTTTTATTATTTTTTTATATTAGTGGCAAGTCAGTTTGTTCCAAACTGCAGAATGAACATTAGTCAGGGGAGGTAGTGCAGTAATTTGTAGGACAGTCTAACTTTTCATTAATTTGACACAAAATTTGGGGAATATATCTGAAATCGACTTACTGGAGAAATGGATATTTAGTCTTCACACAGTGTACAAAAACATGATAAATGAAATTAACCTTTTGAAGATTTGTTTTCCATAATTGACAGGTAGGTGTATTTTGACAAATATATCATTTTGTGAAAACACAAAGATTGGTACCTATGAAAAATTTCATAGTATTTTGTTTTAGTTTTGAATGTGTGCATATCCAAAAGGAAGTTAAGATTGGGATATGTGTATATCCATATACAAGTTAAGATTGGGATATGTGTATATCCATATACAAGTTAAGATTGGGATATGTGTATATCCATATACAAGTTAAGATTGGGATATGTGTATATCCATATACAAGTTAAGATTGGGATATGTGTATATCCATATACAAGTTAAGATTGGGATATGTGTTTTTCCATAAAAGTTAAGATTGGGATATGTGTATATCCATATACAAGTTAAGATTGGGATATGTGTATATCCATATACAAGTTAAGATTGGGATATGTGTATATCCATATACAAGTTAAGATTGGGATATGTGTATATCCATATACAAGTTAAGATTGGGATATGTGTATATCCATATACAAGTTAAGATTGGGATATATCCATAAATAAGTTAAGCTCATGATGTGTTCATATCCATAAGCAAGTTAAGATTGGGATATGTGTATATCCTATACAAGTTAAGCTTGGACTATGTGCATATCCATAAATAAGTTAAACTTGGGATATGTGCATATCCATGAAAAAGTTGAGCTTGGAATATCTGTACATAGGTACAGTTTAGGATGTGTTCATCTCCATAAATAAGCACAGTTTTGCCTATATACATGTATTAGATTTGGTATTTCATCATTAAAATTGAGCACAAGTTCACTTGTTATTAAAATATATTTAAATTCTTTTTCAAAATTTAGCAGTTCTTATTAAGTGTTGGTCCATCTCATGCAACTGCTAGAGTTACAATGACAGAAATTTTGTTTTGATTTATGACCTTCTTTGCGATTTAGTAGCTTGCTGTCATCACAGTTGCAAAATCCTTGATGAATAATGCAGGTGTTGCATACATTTAGGCCATATTTAGACCACAGTTATTTACATTTCTGTTTGTGACTGTGCTCAAACTCTTTCTTATTCAGATCTGCTTTCTCACTGTTAGTGATGGGTTTTATTTGTGCATATATAACATAAAATATATGATACACTATCAGTTCTAGAACCCATCACTGCCAAAAAATACAAGCAAGTGTTTGGCAGATATGGTCATAAAACTTTATGATAAAGGTGACACACATCAATTGTGTTGTATAATATGTTGTCATAAAAGTTTTTATTTCTATGAAAATAAATGCTGTGATTCAAAACATATGAGACATACCTGTGGTTGTAGATGTATCCAAGGCAGTAAAACTAAAGCATTCAGTAACATATGTGTCAGTGTAAAGATATGAAAGAAAGATGACCCACCCAGAAAACTTCATGATTGTATGGTTCTTGGAGGGCCAAACAACACCTGAATTTGACATATTTTCATATTCCATACAATTTCATCATTCAGTTTATACTCATATTTATATGGTTGATTTAAAATATATAACTTTATTGTATTAATTTGGAAAGCATTTCATAATAATTTGCATGCCTGCCCATATGTCTAATGCACCTTAGTTAAGTTTGTTGTTTAGGTCAGTTATTGGCACCTTGGTTTCTGAAAGGTTTTTTTCTTGGTATAATCTTTTGAAATATATATTGGAAAGCTAAATTGTTACTTAACTAATTAAAGTTATTAGTACTTTTTCTTAAGTTAAAAAAAAAAAAATATTTGTTGGACAGCCTGTTGATGTTAAATATTTGTTGGACAGTCTGTTGATGTAAAATATTTATTGGACAGTCTGTTCATGTAAAATATTATTGGACAGTCTGTTGATGTCAGATATTTATTGGACAGTCTGTTGATGTCAAATATTTATTGGACAGTCTGATCATCTGTTGATGTTAAAAAATGTGTACCCTGAAATTGCAATTTTATTATTTTATTTACAGCTGAGAGCACATTTCCTTTGATTGATTCATGACAATATGATCTTGATTGCAGGACAACAGCATGAGTGGAGTTTTAGAAGGATTATTTTTCCTTTTTCTGGTTGGTGTTTCTCTTATTACATTCCGGATTTATTTTATGGGAAATTCACCACCAGAGTTTGCACCATCAGACAACCCTGCTTCTGATTCAGACAGTTTGCTGACACGAACTTTAACCTATCTACTGTTGCCTTCTCTGAATTTCTGGTTGCTGCTTTGTCCCAGGATTCTTAGTTTTGATTGGTCTATGGAAGCCATTCCTCTGGTTGAAACATTGACAGACTATCGGAATTTATTTACAGCATTGTTTTATTCTTCCCTTATTTATCTAGCTGTTAATACTGTATTACAAATCCATAATTCTTATTCTACTGTTAGTGCCAGAACTGGCATAGAAAATGGTAAAAAGTCTAAAATTTTAGAACATAAACATTTTATAAAGAAAAATTACAGCCCAGAACTTCCAAAATACATTCCTAATGATTTAAATATATTTATTATATCAATTGCAATAATTGTCTTTCCATTTATTCCTGCAACAAATTTATTTTTCTATGTGGGATTTGTAATAGCAGAGAGAGTATTATATATACCCAGTATGGGGTTTTGCTTGCTAGTTGCAAAAGGAGTTAGTGGTATTTATAGAAGGTTGTGCAAGACTGACATGCAGCGAAGGGGACTGCTTATGGCTGTTGTGATTTTATTTATGCTGTTATCATGGAAGACAGTCCTGCGAAACAAGGACTGGCAGACAGAAGAGAATTTATATAGATCAGGAATAGGTGTCAACCCTGCCAAAGGTAAGGCTTGTTTTCTCCCTTTTATCATACATATGCATACAAAATGTTATTCTTTTCTGGTAAATGTCAGAAGAAGCAATATGTAACTTTTTTGTAAATGTTTTTTTTATATACTTATATGATCTAACCCATTTGATAGCATCATATAATACATTCATATCTTATCAGAATACCTTTTTCTTTATGACTTGACAGAGTTATTGCCCCTTTTTATAAGGTGGTGTACTGATTACTATATATCGAGTTATTTTGCAGTGTGCTAAATATTTTGTGCTTCCATTCTTAAAACAGTGTTGTGTTTCATCCCATTAAACATAATTCTTCTTATGTCCCTTTATGATGTTGGTAGTTCTAGTAGAGGCATTATGGTGTTACCCATGTCCATATGTATGTCTCTCCATCTTTCATTCTGTAACACACCAATTAAGTTTTTTGTGTCTAGGTTAGATTCAGACATGGTTGAAACTACAGTGTTCCTTGAACACATTTCTAGTTAGGTATTATTTCAATTTTATGAAATTTTCATGGAAAATTTGTCACAAATATAGTTTATAAAAAATCTCAGGTTAAAATAAGCCATTTATAATTATGGCATATCTTGTGACAGGAACTTTTTTTCCTTGTCTGGAAACTAGGACAAAACGTGTCATAAAACTTCAAAAAAGAAGGGAAATTACCAACACAGACAATGTCCATCCTTGTAAAACACTGTACCTAACATGAAATATTTTTTCATCTTTGGTCAGATGTCATTAACATCTTTATTCTTCTTTTTTTATCTTGTTTTTCCTATTTTCTTTTGTACAAAAAAATCCAAACATGCAACAGATAGACAGGAAGCATGGGACTTACTTGTACAAATGCAGAAATTAATCCTACTGCCACAATTGTACTTTCAAAAAAATGGTTCCAAAGTGATTATTAAAGTTATGGGTCACTTTGTGAATAAAAGGTTAATTTAGTGTTTGGTTATCATGTTTACAACAGCAACTATTCTGCTGCCCATGGGTCAGTATCTTTGTAATTGTTGAATATTGGGACCCCAGGTAGCCAAGTGGTCTAAAATGCTTGCCCTTTACCAATCACTGCCATCTCACCTCTGTCCACTTGAGTTTGAGTCTTGGGCTCAGTCCATGTGGGTATGTGAGAAAAGTGCCAGTAGTTTCCCAAGGGTTGGTGGTTCTTACCAAGGTTTTCTCCATTCTTTCTCTGCCTATTATATTGGCTGCCATATATAGCCTATCTTGCACTGAGAAATGGCTTTACACCACAAAACAACAACAACAATTGTGGCCTTATCTACATACAGTATACAAGCAATGCAAAGATCATTTTCCTGGCTTACATTTGAACTGAATTGGTTGGGTAGTTCTAGTAGCATGTCTGTAGCTATTTGCTATGCAGTTGGTGTCAGTACATCATTTAGTCCAGTAGGAAACCTAGCAGTTTACTCTACTGGAATTGGTGTCAGTAAGTCATTTAGTCCAGTAGGAAATCTAGCAGTTTACTCTACTGGAATTGGTGTCAGTAAGTCATTTAGTCCAGTAGGAAATCTAGCAGTTTACTCTACTGGAATTGGTATCAGTATGTCATTTAGTCCAGTAGGAAACCTAGCAGTTTACTCTACCTGAATTGGTGTCAGTGCATCATTTAGTCCAGTAGGAAACCTAGCAGTTTATTCTACTGGAAAGCAGACTTTTTCATCAGTACCTTGTATTGTTAAGTTAACTTGATATGGTGAAAAAAATGCGTCTTTCCTATTGCACTGGTTTTAAAATTAGGGCTGGTAGGTATTTTTTTTTACATTATAAATATTATGATGATTAGTATATATATAATGTACTAAGCACTTAAAGTACTGGGCTAAACCAGCTTAATTAGATGCAGAAATTAATTTGGGGAATTTTTTAAAAATCTGGTGGAAAAAGGTGCTAGGGTTGGTAACAAAAAACAGGGACAGTTGGCTGACAGGAAACACATTTCTATTTTTGGCCTTAAGGAGTGACAGTCATAAAATTGTTATTTTGCTAATTATGCTAATTGAACAAATAACATCATCATGATGGAATAGGCTGACAGATGAGTTCATGTGTGGGGAAACATTCATAATCAAAACTCAGATCTAACTAAAATATTTCAAAAGTTAACGGTGTATTAAACACTTATTTTTCTAAATAATTTGGCAGGTCCCAACTTTCATGGTGTCCCAACATATGGTAGAAATGGTAGCCATCTTCCAGTGTTACTTGACAACTTACTCTAGGAATGGGTGCATTTTTTTGCAACCCATCAAAACTGAACTCTCATTATACCAGAATTCCTAAACTCAAAATTGTTTGGGATCCCAGATTTTTCCCTTAATATCATAATTTTTTCCCCACTTATCTGAAACTCCCCTATTCCAAATACTGAAACTAATTTTGATCACAAATTTATATTTTCTACTTAGAAACACCATCAAATTGAAATTCACTTAAAACTTGGAAATGTATTTTAGCAGCTGAATTCCTGACACATGCTGGACCAGACTATTTATGGGTACTGTCCCAAGGGGATACAAAGTTAATACTTGACATGTGCACCAAAGTAGATTAGGGCCAAAGATAGGTTAATCCAAAGTCTTTACACCATACAAGAGCCTGAATTTAAGTTAATTAGTAATAGTAGGTTTGCCATTTAAGAAAGACTATGACTGCTGATTGCCTAATTGTGATTTGTTTGTATAAAATGATCCATAAAACATTCGTTTCTTTGTTTTTTAATTAAATCTCTGGACTTTATTGACTAGACATATATCCTTGCTTTTCATGCTTCACTGAAAGAATCTGACAAAACAATATTCTAAAAGTCAGATTTACTCAACTGATTTTGAAAAAAGAAGAAAAATCAGTACATACATATATCTAAGCAGCCATAACTGTCATTTGTCATCATTATCATATCAGGTTATCAGAATGACCAGCTATGTGTCCAAATGTTGAACTATCCTTATAGATTAAAATTTAGTCTGATCAGAGAGTATGAATCTATGCGAACACCTATGATGAAGAAACTGGGAAAGGAATTTAGCATAGGAATATTATGAGTTACATGAATTAGCATGGAAATATTATGAATTAACATGGATTAGCATGGGAATATTATGAATTACATGAATTTAGCATGGGAATATTATGAATTACATGACTTTAATATGGGAATATTATGAATTACATGAATTTAGCATGGGAATATTATGAGTTACATGAATTAGCATGGGAATATTATGAATTAACATGGATTAGCATGGGAATATTATGAATTAAATGAATTTAGTGGGAATATTATGAATTACATGAAGTTAGCATGGGAATATTATGAATGTCATGAATTAGCATGGGCATATTATGAATTACTTGAATTAGCATGGGAATATTATGAATTACATGAATTTGGCATGGAAGTATTATGAGTTACATGAATTAACATGGGAATAATATGAATTACATGAATTAACATGGGAATATTATGAGTTACATGAATTAGCATGGGAATATTATGAATTACATGAATTTAGCATGGGAATATTATGAATTACATGGAGTATTTACACATTATGGATTATCACTCATGATTCTAATAGACATGGATTAAAGACTTATAAAAGTACCTCATTCTTAAATGTTTCTTTAGATGAGAACTATATTTCTGTGTGGAACAACTGTATTCATTGATGTGACAATATGTGAACTTTTTGGAAGTGATTTTGCTCTGTTATATACGTACTTACACAAATGTTCTCACATAATTACACTCATTTCCTCTTATAAAAAGACATACAGCTATGAAACCCTCACTAAAATGGAAAAATCGAAACTAAGTGTGTGTGTGTGTTTGTGTGTATGTGTAAGCAGAAGATAAGCAGGGCAGTCATTTATCTTCAGGAAATAAATAGTGGTAAGTGGGGTCAGGATTTTAGTAAGAGAGTTATTACATCTTAGTACATCTTCTGGTGAGGGTTACTCTTCAAAATTTAACTTTTTCTTGTTTTCAAGATATCAAACCATTTTTTAAGGTTAAAATTGCTGAAGTACTTTTTTGAAAAGATGTTGACAAGGATGAAATTTTGCTGTAAGTGCTTAGGTTGATGTGTTTGTGATTAAGATTTATCTATGCTTCCAGCCTGGGGCAACCTGGCCAACATTTTCAATGAAAAGGGGATGAAGAAGGAAGCGGAGGAAGCCTACAGGAATGCTCTGAATCATCGTGGTAATATGGCTGATGTACATTACAACCTGTAAGTTCCAAGCTTGTAGTCAGGGTGATTTGTTTTGACAACATTGCTCCAGATAAGGGGTGTTTTAGCACAAGTTATGCTTAACTCTTTCCCTGCCACTGGTGTGTATATCTGCTGCTTGCATGTGTCTTGCCTCTGCAGTAATTGATAAATATTCTTGTAAACAAGCACTACTCTACACCATAGAGAATATATCTGCTTAACTGTTTGGTGCTTTTGACCACAGTGATGGATAAATCTACTCTGTATGTTCACCTTACAGATGATCTAATTTGTCAGCAATAGGCAGTAAAAGAACATTCATCAAAATCAAAACAGAGTTTACAAATGATGGTTCTTGCTGTAAAAGACATCATAAACTAAATATGGCTACTAAATACATGGATTTTCTTGTAACACGTGATACCAAATACATGTGGTTGTTAATAGTGGAAACAGTGGCTTTTGTTAGCAATTCAGAATCTTAATTTTAAGGTT
Organism: Megalonaias nervosa; assembly: GCA_016617855.1. Taxonomy (NCBI): domain Eukaryota; kingdom Metazoa; phylum Mollusca; class Bivalvia; order Unionida; family Unionidae; genus Megalonaias; species Megalonaias nervosa. The sequence goes on along the minus strand of JAECUM010093554.1, from coordinate 26,661 downwards.
TTTAAGAAGACAAGAGGGATTATATTGATTTAAGAAGTTTTAGCATTGACATCTGATTATCATCTTTGTTCAGTTTCTCAGAAATTGAGATAGAATCAGACGATGAAGACAGTGCATGTGGATAAGAAAGCCATGTGTACTGCAGATCACTGAGTTTATTAATCCTACTTTTGTTTTGGATGAGAGGCAAATAAAATTGATAGATTTCATATTTAAATGTTTTCCCCTGGTATGAAATGAAAGAACTGTGGCTGAAACTAACAGTTATGGAGCAAAATGGATGATAGAGAAGCATGATGATGAAGTTTGAAAAAAAAAGTTGCAGCATGAGGTGTCCATAATGTGCAAGCACTGTGATGTCTGACTTTGTGTACAGACATGATCACAAACAGCCAATTAAAAACAAGTAGATCCATTTAAACATCAGTAAATAATTATGTTTACAGATCTGGCATATAATTGCATAATGTTGACGGACAGATTACAAATAGTGTGTTCTATGTTCAATTCATGGAGTTTTCTCATCAGACTTGTGGAAGTCAGTGGGGTAAAAGAATCAAAGACAAAAGGTAGCTATAGCTTTTATATATACATGGTTTTAGTATATAAAATAGTCAATTACAATGAAAATAACTAAAAACAATTGACCCACATCCCCAAATCATCAACTTAAAGTTATTATTTGGCTGCAGCAATATCAGGCTCTGGTAGCTGGCCCACAGATCAGCTGCAATAGTGACCTAAGCATTCAGGCAGTGCAATGAGCCACTGCATCAGCATTATTAGTTAAAGATTTAATAATATTTAAATATACCAGTGTTAAAGTGTACTTGGTACACTTTCAAAAGATGTTACGTATTGTTGTCGCTCAATAACAGTACCCTTTAAATTGCCATACCTAATGCTGTACTGTATATAGTTCATGTTTCTATGCATGCTTTTGCTCATGCATAGACTATTGTGTGCCTGAAAAATAAGCCAACAAATGTAAAGTGGAGTTGGCTGTATGTCATGGAAAAAAGTGAATGAAATCTTCTTGTGAAGTCCCTTTGGACCTGACTGACTTCAGACTGATTACAGATGAGGTTGTTGGATGAAAGACCAAGATCACAGGCACAAAATTCTCAGTTTATTTCAAATCTTAGCTGTAATCAAAACTGACATGAAGTTGAATCATGGATAAAATATTAACTCTTTCAGGTGTGGTTCGTACTCTTTGGATTAAATATTGAGGAGTAGTTTGGTACCCATGATCCAAATTTATATAGAACACTGTGGTAAATAATGGATTACCAAAAGCTTACACCAGAATAGTGTCAGTAATCAGTAATGTATATGGGATTATTTTTTGCACTACCTTGTGTGCAATCCATAAACTGTTGTGAAATACTCACTGATGCAAAAAAATGAAGAGTCCACAAGGCTTAAATTTTTAGTCTAATCAGTATGTAAATATGGTAAATCTTTCTGACTTTGTTTTGTCCCAAAATATGGTCATATAAATTTGTCTTTACAATTTTGTCTCTCAAGTAGCAAGACTCAGTTAATTTCTGAATTCATAGTACACATAGACTTCCTAATTAAAACAGTAAATGGACAGGGGAAAAGTGGTCTGAATTGGGAGATGGTCTGATATCAGAGAAGATTACTTTTTTATATAATTAATGCATAGAATGTTTTGTTTATATGGGGTTTGTTGCAATTTTTTAGCACTGGCAAGCTTTCACATACACACAGTGATTGAGCTGAAACTCACACAGAGGTGAGATGTATGAGTGTTATGTAAAGGCAAGTGCCTTACACAACTTGGCCACCCGGGGCCCCTGTTAATACATTGAAATAATCAAATGTGGTTGCCTTTGGGGTGTGGTCTCATTTTAGATATGGTTGCAAGGGAAGGCTTTACTCTCTATATAGTTTGTCTTTATAAAATATTTGTCACCTTTTGTCTTCTGTTGCTATGAAAGATTTAACTAGCTTGTCTTTTAGGATTGTGAACTTCAAACAGAGACACTCATATTTGGAATGCATATTCATGTTACTTAAATATTTCTAAATTTCCAGAGGTTTGTTGTTACAAGACCAGAAGAGATATGATGAAGCTATCATCAGCTACAAGACAGCGATCCACTGCAGAGCCAAGTTGTCAAGTAATTCTTCAGTGTCCTTTATGTACTTAGAAAATTCATCATAGAGAAAGATTGATAAATTGTGTATTTCCAAGTGTTTGGGATTACACTATTCTCAAAGTTTTGAGCAAAGTGACTGCTTTAAAGTGTTAATGTAGATCAAAGTGATGGGAAAATTGGGAGAAAATGAGTTGAAAGATCAAGTTTTATAATTGCAAATTAACTTAAAAAATAGCTGGTCTTGTACTAGCTCTGCAATTTACATATATATTCACTCTTAAGTTGTGTCCGACAACATAGATCTGCTGTCACATAATATACTGGCAGATCATTGTCTACATTGATTCATGAGCTATTATGTATGGTATGTAGTAATAATGCACAAATTATTTACTTGAAGGTATTAAAACCTACTGTCTTCAGAACTGATGTATAGCTTATTTAATACCAGAACACAGTGACCTGGTTACTGTTCCTAAGAATGGGTGACTAACATTTATGAATGTAAATCAGGTCATCTTGCCACATTTAATGGTAAAATAATTGATGAATTCTTTAATCTTTTCATAGCTTTAATCTTGAAACTTCTTCAAGACTTTAACAATACAGTATTTGGTTTTGAAAAATCATGGGCTTGGGATGTCACAACTCCCTAAAGCTCACATTATATAAGTTTTGTAAGCAGCAGAAAACTAATGGGTTCAGCTGGAGAAACAGTGAGGATGGTGGACACTGATTCCAGGAATTAGATTTTATTTCTTGGTCAGTTGTATGAAATTTGATACATGATGGAGGTTATTTTGACTGAATTGTCAAATACTGTGAACCCTAACTGAGATAAATCCAGTGAGATAAAATTGAAGGTTACAGGGACAAGTTAATTAAGTTCCCTCTCAAGCCTATATGCCTTGTTACTTTTCCAAAATAGCAATGTTTTTCCTTTGCCATTACACTGTGCCTTCCCCTCAGTGCACACACAGTACTTGTGCTTATATGGACACAAGATCTGTATACTTTCAGGATAAAATTCAATGGAAATATTTAATTTCTTTAAGGTTAAACTAGTTCTGTATTTGCAGCTTTAAGTACACATGCACACAAAGTTGCACACTCCCACCAAAGTAAAAATGCTATGTTCAGATTTGTTCACTGTCTTCAATGATAGTATGCTGAATGGTCCTCTTTGACATGTACTTTGCTTTATGTCTCTTATAATGTGACAATTGGAGCACAGTTCCTAATCCAGTTTTAATTCCTTTTATAAATACAAATAAACTGTTTCTCTCACTTGCAGTGGGTTATCTTAATTTGGGAATACTTTTTGCACAAGTCGGTAGACAAGAAGAAGCCATTAAGGTAAGAAGATACAGTCAAATCCAGTTATCTCGATTACATCCGGGGTGTCAAAAAATCGTCGACATAACCGGGTCCTGAGATATCATGGTTTAGTTGATAAATCTACTGAAGAACAATGATTATGCATCTGAAGTACCAAAAATGAGGAGTTTTATTCTAAAAACAAATGGCATTTCTAATGCACAATAAAAATAATAATTCAGTCATGTCTGGTTGGAGAAAAAAGAAGATTGGAGGTCTTTTAAATGAGATTAAGTAATAAGTCACATATTTTTACAACAATAAGTTACTGCAACAATGTCAGTGGTTTAAAGTTGTTTTTATTTCCCTGTGAATAGCCTCATCCTTTTGGTAGCCTTAGCAAGACAATGATTTTCTCACGCTATCCAAAATCTAGGCCAATTTAAGTGCATGTACATGTAGGGCTGTACTTTTTTTTTTTTTTGAAAGTGTTTTTTTTTTTTTTGTTAGAGTTGACTTGTGACTCGCAGCAAAATGTAACTGACCAATATTGTGCGTGAAAATCAATCTTTGTTTTTGATCATCAGAGGTTCCTTTACACCAGCATATGCTGGTTTTTACCCATAAATTTTGCTTCTGTACCATAAAATGACGGGCCTGTTGGTATTCATGTACCAACAAACTGTAAAATGTGTTTCAAGTCTTTAAAGTTAACTGTCTCAACATCAAATTCTGTATGAAGCCAACTTATTCCATTCATACAGTTGTAGTCCCATATCCCTCCCAAATTTGATCAGTGATTGTCGGCAAGAACACAGCACCAGAAGGAGAGTCAGCTAATCTCTTTGATAGATTGCAAAACTTCGAAATTCAAGATAAAAACAACACAAATGAAAGCACTCTTCTTTCTGTTTAAAATTTTAATCCTATCAGTCGCCTTCTGCTTCATTCCGTTTGTGTTGAAGAATATGTAATCATGGTACAGCGATCACCATTTTCATAAAAAAATACTGGGCTCTATAGACTTTTTTTTTTACAATACCGTTGGTGCTTTTATTTACTCTTGTTCAAAACAAATTAATAACCAATGTGGGGTGTAAGTGGGGGGGGGGCAGCTTAGTTTGGAGTTTTGCAGGTTTTTATTTATAGATTATTGTGAGTCACATGATCTAGCTATGCTGAAGTTGAAGGTTTACGCTCGCACATGAAAACACTTTAATTATTACCGAATTTGTTTTAAATATATTGTGTAAAACTAATTAGGTATTTGTAGCTACATTTAATGATGTTAACCTGATAATTTTCTGAGTTATGGATAAGATCAAATTTGCAATGTTGTGAGGGACAAACTATATTGTCATGGTGTGGACATGCCATAATGTCCATTTTGAATGCAGCTTATGTAAAGGTCAGAAACGCATGCATTCAATTTCCTTACTCTAAAGTATTGTTTACATGATAATTTTCTCCACTCAGTGTAAGTGATAAACCATGCATTGATGAGATTGGTTGATCAGCATTTGTACTGGTAAAATTTGGTCTTGTACCGACTGTACGAGGTACTGGTAATAGCAGAAACGCCGGATCATTTCTTGTAAAATTTCTCTGAGATGTACATTAAAAGTTGCATTTTGTCGAATTAAGCAGGTCCACATGTTACTTTGGACCGAAACTTATGCCCGACATAATCGGGTTATCGACTTAACAGGGGTCGAGAGAGGCAGGGAAAAATTAGCATAACAAAGAAGTATTTTTTTTGGACCGGACAAAAGTGTTCGACATACACGGGTTCTTGAGATAACCGAGGTCAAGATAAGTGGGTTTGACTGTATATCAATTATAAACTGTAGTAAATTTATTTATTAATTAATTTATTAATTCTGGCAATTTCTCGTACATGAACCATGGACACATGAGAATTTGTTGCAGATTTTTAACTCTGTTAGCCATTGACCACAGTGGCCATCTTGAAAATCTTGTTATTGCTACTCCTCCTGAATGGATGGTCAAATCAACATGGGGTTTTCACAGAAAGTTGCCTTGCGATGTTTAGTCGGTCCAAAATGAAAAGGGTTTCAGCATAAGAAAAAATATGGCTGCCACAGCGACTATCTTGAAAATCTTGTTATGCTACCACTTCTTCTTCTGAAGAAAAGGAATATTGTCATGGGGTTTTGACTACAAGACTTCTGATGACATCTAGTTGGTCCTCAATGAAAATGGTACTAATCTGATGTCCAATAATGTCATGATAATGGCCATCTTGAAAATTTTTGTTGTTGATTATCCTTTTGAATGGGGTTTTCACCAGAAGACTACTTACGATGTTTAGTCTTGAATGAAAATGGTGCTGGTCTGATTATCTAATGTGTCAGCCATTTTGGCCATCTTGAAATATAGTTATTGCTAATCCTTCTGATTGGAAAGTAATATTGCCATAGAGTTTATACCACAAGACTTCTTGTGATATATAGTTGGTCCCAAATGAAATTGTGTTGATCTGATGTCCAATATGGCCACAGCAGTGGCCATCTTGGAAATATTGTTATTATTAATCCTCCTGAATGGATGATCATATCAACATGGAGCTTTTACTAAACAGCTTATTTTGATGTTGGTCCTAATGGTGCTCTGCTACCTCCAAATCCTCCGTGAAATGCCCAGTCTTTATGTCATATAGATGAAGGGAAGTAACTCTTACAGACTAACCCCCCTTGTACCTGCTAGGTGGCCATCTGTATCCTGGATGTTTGCAAGTTTAAACTTTTGCTTTCAGCTATTAACAGTGCCTCTGAAGAATACATTGTATTTTATAATCCATTTTTTTTTCTCAGTGATATAGATAGTTGAAAGGTTGATATATGTGGTGTATGGAACATTTGTGTCATTTTTCAGTGAATTTATTCTTAATTTGTGGGGTTTTTTTCCATTGCCCATGTGATATTGATTGGTAACACTCTTCTTTTCTCATGTTTATTTGTAATGTTAAATTTGTGTTACTGTTGTGTATTTGTATTGTACTGTTAAATTTCATTTTTTTTATGCATTTCTTTGGTCATACCTTGGTGAATTGTAGGTGTCCATATGTCTTTAACTTTTGCAGGCAGGGTAGGAGAGGGAAGAGAAAAGGAGAGTTTCTCTTCCCCAAGCCTCCCACCAAGTGTCAATCTCTTGCTGTTGTTCGCAACCAGTGGCAACCCCCCTTGTGGGTGCCATACTCCTACTGTTCAGGCAGACTTGAAACTCTAGAACAAAACAATTGGGTGATTTAAGTTGTATCAGAGGGGCTCTGGATCCCCTTCATCCAGCTCCCACTGCCTTTATCATACCCCTTCATGGCAGAGATCCCAAGTGATCCCATGAAGTCGGATTTGATACAGAAGGGGATAGAGCAGTTGTAAAGTGGGTGGTGAAGATATTTCAAATTCCTGGCCTTTTTTTTTTCCTGACTCTTTCTGATTATAAAAGCCATTTGAGTCCTATAATGGGCTTAAGTGGACTTCATCATTTTTAATGCCCAGAATTTTTCACCAAGACGTTGGATTGCACCATATCCCACTTCAGGTTGTCCTCCTCCACAACAGTGGTGTCATACCTGTAAAAGCAGTAGGTAAATTCTCTACAACCTTCTGTACCTCATTCACAGTTTAGGATAGTCCGTGCGGAGAAGTCTAATCTTTGACATTTTGTTCATGTAGTTTTGGAGTTTCTAATGCATATCAACCTGTTTCATCTTTCTCCCAAACACATTGACAATATCATTTATGTACTGTAGAAGGCGTTCATCATAATGTTAATTTTGGCAAGGAAGTGTTTTTCACTCCTTGGCCTGTTCATAGTGGTGGTGTACCTGTTATACCACATCAGCCTTAACATGTGTACTTGTCAGAAACCCATTTTGGCATAGTGGCACCTGATCTCAGGTAATTTAGATTGCAGTCTCAACTGAAATCAAAAACACTTCCTGCTTTCGTGGCAAGGCAGGGATGGCTAACAGTGGGAATACCTATAGAACTGGAAATAACAATCTGTACCAATGCCAGTTTGTTGGGTTGGGGTACACAGTCCGTTCCAGACTTTATTACTGTAGCACATAGTCCTAGCATTAGTACCACCACTTCACAGACAGGGTACTAAAATGAGGACTTCACAGACAGGGTACTAAAATGAGGACTTCACAGACAGGGTACTAAAATGAGGGCTTCACGGACAAGGTACTAAAATGAGGACTTCACAGACAGGGTACTAAAATGAGGACTTCACAGACAGGGTACTAAAATGAGGCTATATGTATCAAGATGTTACATATACACACTGAAAGTAATTAAATAGTTGTCGTATATAATGCCAGAATTGCTGAATTTTATTGTACAAATACTTGTAAAATAGCGCTGACCTTCTTTATCCAAATTTTTTGTTGGATCATCTGCCATAGTAATTGATCTAATAACTACTTCCAATTTCAACCTCCGTTTTTTTTGTGTGTGCCATATAAGAACATTGCGTGTTTATTTGAAAACATAAACTGATTGTATTAAATATGGTATGTGTTGAAAAAACAAATGAGCGAATATCCAGATATGGTTAGCAAGCCTTATTTGGAAAACAAATTACCATGAGAATATTGTGTTGTCCTTCATTGTATAAAGAGCTTATCATAAACATACCAATATATTTTACCATAAGATAATTTATCATAAGCCAGATTTAAGGAAAAAAAAACTCTACATAGGTAATAGATTTTAACTCCTGTCATCTTTTTGTCTTTGACAGTAGTTTTATTTGCAGGGTACAGGATCACTTTGTAGGCTTGACCGTGTCGAGGTTTTGACATTGTAGCTACTAGTGGACATTGTCATGAAAATGAAGGCCATTCTTGAAGCCTATCATGATTCAGTGGAATGCATCCAGAGGAAGACAGTTCTGATAATGTCAGAAAATTTGGTAGTATAATTGGACCTTAGCATTATGGTATGGTAGTACATTTGATGGTGGGCTTAGTATCATGACCATATAGGTCTGACATATCCCAGGCATTCTTGGCCAGTTTATTATTGAGGAGAGGCTTCATATGGAATGGTATCTTCATCCACTCATCTTCCATTGAGTCTGCATCCTGTTGGGCCAACTGATGCTAGACCTATTCATATCAGGGTGGAAATGACAAACTGGCCCCACATTTTTCTCTACTTTACCAGATCCAGAGACATGTGCCTTTCATGCCCTTTGAATTAGGTGGGAGTGGATGTGGGCATTTGGGAGTACCTTCATTGCAGTGCCCAGTATTAACCCTTTACCTCATAGAGTGTATGCCTTTTTAGCCCTTCATTATACATGTAGCAAAGTTACCCAGTACAGTGTGCTATAAATAGAACACCTGTTACCTATTTGACTTCATTCTCATAGGTTTGCCTGTTAGCTGTTGTTGTTGTTGTTGTTGTTGTAGGGCTTAATGCCATTTTTCAGCACACAATAGGCTATACATGGCGGCCAGTATTAATGGTGGAGGAAGAAACCGGGAAATACCCGGAAAGAACCACCGACCCACGAGAAGCTACTGGCAAGCTTTCTCACATATCCACATTCTCTGAATCCGAGACTCGAACCCACGCAGACAGAGGTGAGATGGCAGTGATCCGTAATGGAGAGTGCTTTAGACCACTCGGCCACTCAGGGCCCTTAGCCTGTTAACTTAAGCAGTGAAGTATATGTTATGTTTAACATTAATTTTAACCATTTACATTTTTGGTACGCATATATTAGAGTAAAATCTGATTGTTATAGTTGTATAATTATTTTTCACTGAAGAATATTTTATGTGCTATAAAATCTTGAGAGAACTCGTTCACCATCAAGTCAGTGAAGCCACATGACCAACCTAGCTCCCATTTCTCATACTCGAAATTTACAAGTTCTTTGTCTGCGTCTACATCACTAAATCATATGAATTTGATAATTTATAAAAACTTATTGATGCCTACAGCAATATCAGAACCTTTACCTAACTTACTAAAGCTTTCATAGTTGTGATTCTAATTGTGAAAACTCATGAAAATACTGAACAAAATCTGCAGCCTTGTTTTTGGAGAGTGGAGAATACGACCCAGTTACTATAAATATAGATTTTGACCAGATCTTAAACAGCGACCATGTGATCTGACGTAATGGTCATTCACACCAATTAATGTAGTATTTACAGCTCAAATCGGCTGATGTTTACGGCAGTCATTGAAAGGCACTTCCATGAGGATGGTGTACAGGTGTCAAAAGGCGCTTCCATGCGAATCGGGTAGAGGTGTCCAAAGGCGCTTTCATGAGAATGGAGTAGAGACATCCAAAGGCACTTACATGAGGTAAAGGGATATATAATCATACAGGTCTGACACAGTTCAGGGAGGCTCTATGCACTGGATTGCATCATTATTGAGGATAGGCAAGTTGTTTCATACAGAGTGGTCTCTCCATCTGTCCATCTTCCATCAAGTCTATGGGGTCAACCAATGTTAGACCTGTTTAATGTGAGATGGAACAACAAACTGCTCCCTTTGTTTCTCCATTCCTGGACCTAGGGGCATGGGTTGTCAACACCCTTTTGACGTATATGCCTTCTCTCCTGTGGTTCTAATACTGAAACTAATCAGGAAAATGAGTTGTAGAGCTTGTAAAATATTTATGATTGTCCATATCCTATTGGATAGGTCCTGGATCAATGATCTGCTGGATCTGTTGATGAATGTACCCTGGAAAATTATAGTGACCCCCAACCTAAGCAATCGACATCACCATTATTTCATATCTTGAGACATTCAGCTCTAACATATGGATCTTGTCATGAATATGCTGTGTGTCATAAATATGCTGTGTGTCATAAATATGCTACACTTTGAATATTGACAAGATTGTGACAGCTAGACAACACTGAAAGCATATGTGGAGAAATGGCATGTTTTCATCAACTGGTGCCATGTTAATGCATCACACTATTCTAAGCCTCCATTCCCCATTCTTTCTTTTCTTTGAGTCAAGAAGCTATCCTCTATCACAATTAAGGGTCATTGTTCCATGGTTCAGACACATTCAGGGATATAATGGAAAACACAGTATTGAGTACAGTATAACAAGGATCTTTCTAACTTGGTGTCTAATTTTGACATATCCAGACCATGCTCACTCACCTTGTTTTCAAAATGGAACCTCCCTTCTTTTTTTTATATAGCTCAACTCATCAAAGTTTGAACCCTTGTCCTACATTTTATTGAAGCATTTACCGTATGAGACTAACTTTCCAGTAACACTAGCTTCACCTTGCAGAGTGTAAGCAGCTGCATGCACTATCTGTGGATCCAAACTACATGCCGTTCTTTTCTGACAGCTTGGATGTACTAATGATGTAACCTAGTTTCATTTGTAAAAACTGGTTACCATCAGCAGGCAACCAACAAATAACTTCTCTCTCTCTCTCTTTCTGTTTGACCCATATTTGAGTTACTTCCCTTGTCTATGTGATTCAGGGATGACAAGATTTTTTGGTTTTTCAAGGAAAGCTGGATTGAAAGGTAGTAGAAAATATTTTCCTAATCTTAATTTGATAGGTAAGTATTTTTGGAGAAACATGATTTGCTTAAAAACGTTTTTACTGCATGGACTGGTAAGATATGGTTCATGTTTGTAATTCTCTGTTTTCCCCAACTCAAATGTCATATAATTAGGTTTTCCTGAAGACTGTTTGCAATGAGATAGTGGAAATTCTTAAGTCAGTTCATGCTGAAGGTTTTTTTAAAAGATTTAAAAGGATTAAATTTTCTTCTTTAGATGTACCTACTTTGTGCTGATCTAGACACGTCTGGCCTTAAGGATCCCCGTCTGCATGAGACCACCAAGATTTCTTGTCTGTACAATCTTGGCAGACTGTATGCAGAACAAAACAGAGATAAGGTATGTGTTACTGTCATGAAAGTACTGTTCTTTTGTTCATAATATAGATCCAGAGTGATTGTCAGGTTCTGCAGCAGCAACGTGGATCATATTTGATGTAATATTGCAAATAAAAACCTACATGAATGATGTGGGAATGATATAGTCATCATCAGCTCCTTTAGACCATTTGTACATTCATTCGTTTGCTGTCAGTCTGTCCACACTTTCACATGTGTAATACTGGTAACTAAAAATAAGCAAAGAGGTCATGCCATTTTGGATAATGACTAAAGCTAAATGAGCAGCTATCAGTTGATATGCAATCACTTAAATTAACAGAGATAAAATTTAATCCCTTCACTTTCATGATAGCTTTATCAAATATTAATTATTCAGCAATGAAGCATTGAATTAACTCAGTTATTAATATTGCCAGCACCACTTGGTGGCCTAACTGGTTAGACCATCCACCTTGGATGTTGGGGGTCACGGGTTCGAAACTAGGCTGAGTCATACTAAAGACTTATAAAAGTGGTACTCGCAGCTGCCTTGCTAGGCACTCAGCATTAAGTTGTTAGTGTTAGGACTGGTCAGCCTGGTATCAGGATAATGTGACTGGGTGGGACATGATGCTACATGTCTGCAGCATGATACCTCAGTGCTAGACATCACTATAAACTGTCACACTGCAGACATCGTAGCAATATGACTGAAAAATTGTTAAAACTAAGTTAAAAATCTAAATCATGCACACACAGTATTGCCAGCAGCATTGTATAAGCAGTATAGCTTAGATAATTGAATAATCAAAGTGAATTAGAACAAACCTACTTAGCTTAGTAATTGATTTATGTCAGTGTGACAGCTTGTAAGTAAACTCTTTCAAAGGAAGGTTTTTTTGTCTTCAGTTTTACTCCAAGTTTAGCTCATCTGGCTGTAGGTCATGTGATATGGCCCAGTATCTGTAGATCACATGATCATGTGATATGGCCCAGTATCTGTAGATCACATGATCATGTGATATGGCCCAGTATCTATAGATCACATGATCATGTGATATAGCATAGTATTTGTAGATCACATAGTCATGTGATATGGTCCAGTATCTGTAGATCACATGGTCATGTGATATGGCCCATTATCTGTTGTGCTTTGTTGTCCATCAGCTTCCAATAGTTGCCTATTTCAGATTTGAAAAACTACTGAACCAGTTTAAATAAAATTTGGGAGAGTACATTTTGGCATGAATACTTTTTAGTTTTCTATAAATGGTGCATATCCATCATCAGATATGGGCACTGTTTTTAAAAGTAGAAACACATTGAAATGACTTAATCTCAAATACTGTCCTGACATCAGGTCCTTTCACATTTGTAAAATTTTATGTGGCCACTTTTATTAAAAAGAGAAAAACCTTTAAATAACTATTTCTCAGAAATCATTTTTCAGACTTAACCAAATTTGATAGAAAGCATCCAGCCAACACCTATTATTTGGCCTACTCTTGCATCCAGCTGTCAGGCTAATGTAAACTAAGTGATTGGTCTCATACCCACTAGAGTCATTTGTTTTTACTATCATAATGTTAAATTGTGCTTTCAGAGTCTATGCCAGTGTATATAAGAACACGTTCCTGTTTTCAAACAGAGTACTACAAAGTACATGGATTTTTTTGGTTGCAGGAAGCATTGGAGGTGTACCAGAAGGCCATACAGAGGATGCCTAGCTACTATCAGGCACAGAGTCTCTACAACATGATTGGTCAGTACAGTCCTTATCCTGATCTGTGATTGGGCATTTTGGGGCATTGGTCAATCTTCCCAATGCATACCTGTAATAATCCTGTCACAGTTTGTGACCCCAGGTCAACATTTTAATATAATAGAGAAGATAGTGCAAAAGACATATTTTGATGAAGAGAATTTACAGAGCAAATAAAGTACATCAGTTCGTGTCATTTTCTTCTTCATTTTGATGGAAAATATATGTGTTTTTATATGTCCAACATAAAGCAGAGCTTGCTATGCTATGAAGCTGCCTGTCATTATGTCTGTCATTATGTCTGTTACCAGTTTGGTTTTCACACAATAGCTTAAGTTGGCCACCACCAACAGTTTTACCAAACAATGTGGATAACTTGCACTTCGGATAAAGAAGAACTCTATTGCTTTCAAGGTCAAATTCACTGGCTTTGCTATTGTGAATTCATCATTAATTCATAGAGTACAGATGTTTGTGTTTTTCATGGGTAAGTTAAACTATGAAGTTAAACAAGGAAATATGAAACAATCTGGTATTTAATATGAACCCTATCTACACCCCGCCCCATCACATTAAAGCATCAATCATTTGTTTGTTTGAACACCAGCAGTATTTGTAGCGCTGAGAAATATATATCATAATACTTTTATGAAAAATGAAGAACAATGGGCATTCATTGTTTGTAAGTTTATTTGCATGTTAATTTTCATGAACTTGTAAGCTCTGTAACACTGAAATCTCCATATGATACTATAGGAGTAAATGTAAACTTGCTCACAGTTTGTGTCCTTCTTTACTCCTCAGCACAAATATCATATCCATTTATGAAAGTAAATTTCTCACTAAAACTTTATGCAGTTCAGTGAAATTTGGAAACATTGGAGAACAGTGACAGTAATACAGTTAAAGAACCTTTTCTTAAACACACATAACCATGAATAATATTGTTATTATTTATTCACAAAGTATCCTAAATAATGTATAGATCATGAAAGCAGTGTTTTATCTACTGTTTGAAACCGTTAAATACTGAATAGATATATTATTTGTGAAAGTAATTACCATGTCTGATTCAGACCTTAGTTTTTTTTATGAATAAAAAAGTTCTCACAGCATTTTGATTCTGTTGATCACAAGTACTATTCACTTTTGCAGTGAGCAAAATGAACAATTACTACATACATTTTAAACATATAATTGATTGCTGAATAAACAATCAGCATCCCAAGTCCACTCTCCCATTGCCCATTTTAATCATGTCTCTTTGAAGTGAAATATTTTGTGTGGTGTTGTCCACTTTGCATGAATGAATTGGCTTCATGATTGATGTTTTAAGGTGATTGAAACAATATCTGAGAGTAATCTCCGCCATTTTCCCATTCATTTAGTTGAGCAATCTGGGAGTTGCAAATATCCATTCCCTCAAATGAGACAATGATGTGCTATGAAACCATTAAAGAGCTCATCTGCCTTCTGATCACACTAATGGGCAGACATACATGGTTCATATGTTATCAGATTCCAGTCAACAAACAGAGGACTACTTAGTTAGAATCAGTGGTAGGAATTTTCGTTAGTCTTTGAATGCTGTGTCAGTAACATTGTCGTAGTTGAGAAAGTGAGACTCAATTGCCACATTACTGTTTACATATGGAAGACACATAAGCTTTGTTTTTAGAATGCTTGTTTGCTGCCATTGGCTTTGTTTTAGCACCAAATCCCTAATTGTCAATAGGTTTATGTTTTGATAGAGGTCTTTTAGAATGCAGGAAAGACTAAATGTAGTCTAATAGAATTTGTCTTGTTTGTTTTAATTGCATACTGAAGATGTTGGCATCTTTAATTCAGGCCCCCTACATTTATGCAAATTGTTTGCAGTGAGTAACTTTCTTAACTGTCCTAATTACTAAAGTAGGTATTAAACCTGTTTGAAGACTGCTCTTGTGGCCTAAGTGGTTAGAGCGTCTGCCTTGGATGTGGGAGGTTGCGGGTTCAAACCCCAGCCAAGTCATACCAGAGACTTTAAAAAATGGTACTAATAGCTGCCTCATTTGGCACTCAGCATTAAGGAGTTATTGTTAGGACTGGTTGGCCTGTATTCAGGATAATGTTACTGGGTGGGACATCATACTACATGTCTCTGGCATGATGCCCTAGTGCTAGACATAACTATAAACTGCCACACTGCAGACATCATAGTAATATGACAAAAATTGTTAAAGCTGTGTTAAAAATCTAAATCACACAAACCTGTTAGAAAATGCATGGTGGTGACTGTCAGTATAATCTTTTATAGAAATGTGTAAATCTTCGCTCTGAATTCTTTCTTCTGATACGATTCATGAAATTAGGTACCCACAAAACAGTATTATCTGACCGCGCCATGAATTACGATATCAGTGAGTTTAAAGTGATTTACAGAACATAATAGGTTATTACTGAGATGCTATAAAATAGGAATGTTTCAAGGTATCTGATCTGTTGTTCATCTTTACACATTATCAAGATTTAGGTCATGGTTAGGAGTTAACAGTGAAAACAGTGAAAATAAAAATATCTGACCTTAATTCACAGTTATTAAATAGATACATGGTCCCAAATTGCACATGTTATTTCATCATGATGTTGGATAATTTTATTATAAACATGACTGATGCATAATTATAAGGTAATCTTGCCACACTAGAGACTTTTTTAAAAGAGGATTTTGATCAAACTTGGTAAATAGGCCTGTGTCATCAAGCTTTTTGCCTGAGTAGGAATTATGAGTCAAATTCATGTATATTAATGCATCTGATTGTCTGAGCTGATAACACTCTGGCAGCTATACTTCTGATCAGATTCTGATTAAACTTGTCAAATAGCCTTATATTATCTAGATGATGCACAAGTTTGATATGATCAAAATCTCTGCACATTAGTGAGATAATCTTGCCATTGGCTAAGTTTGTTAGCAATCTGGAGTCAAATTCCAATTAGATTTTGCTCCATTGTAGTAAATACACTCATAGTTTATAATAATTGAGATATGTGCATATTAATGAGATACCATGCATTTGATTGGCTGGGTTTGTTACTCCTTTGATCTAGAGACTATACACTATTTCTTGCCCAATTTTGAAGTTCATGGAAGAGTTCAGTTATGAGCATATTAACCAGAGCATTATCTTTGAAAATAAAAATGGTTTAAATTGACTTAATGTAATATTGGTGAGATAGTATAGGTTGTGTTATTTTCTTACCATACTAGAGCAGTTTGCCTAGTAAAATGGTCAGCTGTTAAGTTATGTAGGTGCGTGATATCAGGTCCACATGGGTCACTTGTTTGTAATAGATATAAACATTGAGGGTTTCAGTGTAGACTCAAATTGAGGAGTTAGGAATGCAAGTCATTGCCATTTGGTTATATCAACATTAAAAATATATATTGAAGGTGAGGTGTACTTCAAGCTGGGAGATCTGGTGTTAGCAGAGGAATGGTACTTGAAAGCTCTCCAGGCCAAGCCAAACCATGTTCCAGCACATATAACATTGTCCAAGCTCTTCCAGAAAAAGGCAAGTGACACTTACTGGGATTAGATTTACAACCTTTCCAAGTCCAGAAATGTCTTCTTGGGCCACATCCTATACCTGGTTTTCCATAACACATAGCAACTAATGGTGTGTTAGTCCATTTCCATTTCAAGAGTGACAGATAAAATCCATAAATTTTTAAAATATCAAGTAATTCAGAATATCTGCAAATTTAAATAGTGTATTGAAGTTTTTATATTGTGAGTTTGACAAAATTGGATCCAACCATTTTCTAAGCACATGCTCTTGAAATTTAAGAGCTCAGAAGTTTCACTAATTATTACACAGCACTATTTAAGTCATATATGAACAATCTCTGTAAATGTCAGTATATTTAAAGTTAAGCAATTTCTCCCCAAGTGATCTACACAGGAATATAAAAACATACAGCAGTACATGGGTCAGTCATCAGTTTCACAGATCATATGTAAGCTGTCAGTTGGTAGTAAAATTAGTGTTTTTTCATGATACATAATACTAGCATTGGTGACTTTTTTTTAAAAAAAAGTGTCATTGATTACTTAAATTATAGGATGGATTAGAGTGGGCAAAATACAGTAATCTTGTGTGAAACATAGCTTAAGGAGAGAACAAACTAAATGTGTATTTTATTATTTTGTTCAACAGTATGTTAAATTAAAACTGTTGTTGTTAGTAATAATAATAATAATAATGATATTGGTATTCAGTGCATGGTATTTGCTATAAAACAAAGTTTGAAAGGTGAACCTGCATACAACACCCACGTATATAGGCCAGTTTTACTTTTTCCTGTGGGTGGCCACTATTGACAGGTTTGACTTTCAATGAAGTTTTAATCTGCAAAAAATCAAAAAGTCTGCATACTATGGGATGTCAGCTTCAGACATGCTTAAATAGATTTCAGAAATGGACAGAACAAGATTTGCTAAATTTCTTTAATCAGAAATGTTTTGCATGCATGTATGCTGACCACATTTAAATTATAATGACCCAAAACTCTATCTTAATGGTTTTCTCTACTTAGCTTTGGAGGAGACTAAATTTTATTAATTGGAAGCCTAGTCACTTCAGATTATCATTCTTTAGTTAATTGAACTTTGTGGTCTACATCATGTGTATTAGGGTGCTTAAGATTTTTAGCTCTGGAAGAGATGGTCTGTTGCCTGTCTGTCCAGTTGTTTGCTATTGCTATGCCTCTGAAACTACTTGTAGGATTTCCTTCAAACTTAATACACACATTTATCCCATAGTCTAGATGATCCTAAAGGAAGATGGGACTGTTCAGACATATACAGTGGCAACCACAATTGCCTTTTTGACAGTCTTGTTATTGATACATGGATGGTCATATCAGTATGGAGTTTTCATATCAGCATGGAGTTTTCATATCATGGAGTTTTCATATCAGTATGGAGTTTTCATATCAGTACGTTTTTTTTCTACTTTTATAGAATGTTAACATCTTTACCTTTAATATTGTAGCATTTCGTGTTTACATTTATTAGGAAGGGATTATCATTCTGAATAATTTTACAATTATTTATATTTACATTTTTACCTTTCTGGTTGGTCTTCATGTTTATGTTTGTTTGGAATGATGTAGTTTCCTAATGTTTTTGAGCCATTTATGTACATTTACATTTTTTAGAACTCTACTGTTAATAGCACCATACAGCCATTACTGTGCAGATATTTTATTAAACCCTAATGCACTCACACATAATCATATATTATCAATACTAGTTGACCATGGGTGATCCAGTTTTTATTTATGGCAGCATGGTGCTGAAATGTGCCCCATGCATTGTTCTTAGAGTCTTGAAAAATACCTGGAATTTTAGAAGTTGGTGTGAAAACTCATTGAATTTTGGAAAAGATTTTTAATCATTAAGGAGTCTTTGAATTTGTTGAACAACTGGAAATTTTAGCAGAATCTTTGAATTTTGTCAGAGGAAATATAGAAACGATTAAACTGAATAGGACATATTACTTTTAAATGTACAATTTAATATTAGTTAAGCAATTCACCCAAAAATAAATAAATAAATAAACAGAATCAGGTGAAATTACATGGTGACTAAGCATCCATTCACTAAAGTAGTGCTCGATTGATTTCATGCATTTTTGTTCTACTTTTGTGCCATTTTTTTTTACCCATTAATGCAGTAATATAATAGTATCAAGTGAAGGTAGTTCGATTAAGAAGAGAATTCTCTATGAAAAATTTGGAAGTCCTTGTAGACTATTTGATATGTCCTTTAAAAGTCCTCGATGTGTGCACTAAAATGATTGCTTCCAATTGTAGTTAGGTAGAATTATGCTTTATGATAATGATCATTTCTTGCCAGTTACGTTGCAACACATAGCATGAAAACTATTGTGTAGGTTGAATGAGCCTAGATTAAAATATCATTTTATGAAATAATTAAAAGTTCAGTTTATGTCACCGAATAGCCACCCTTTTTACCTTTATCCTCCATTTACAATATGTTGATAGAAGTAGTGTGGGTTAAGTGCAGCTTTAAGCTTCAAATACCAAAATTAATCTGAAATAGAAATGGAAGTCCCAATGATATTTTCTACAAATTGGATGCAGCCCTGTAGGCAAGTCAATCAAGGGTCCCCGAATACACCACTTCCAATATAGCATTGATGCGTACAATTGCCAATATATTCTATCACTATCAAAGATATATGTAGGCGACTATGACTTGTTATTAGCAACAGGGTAACAGTATTTCAGTGGGACATATGATCTGTTTCAGCTTGGATAGGCAATCCTAGAGATCAGATTTTGTTAGAACAGTTAAGGAGATGGGTTTTCTGGTGTCGTCTTGAGTCTCTTGTTACTTTCAGGGTGACCCTGTAACAGCAGAGAAATGGCTAAAGAAAGGCAGAGAAGCGGATCCTAGTGATGTTCGGGTTGACCAACATTATGGTAAAGTTATTTTTAACATTTTATGACAGTTATGAAAGATTGAAGATAATGAAGACTTCTTGAAAGCAAACAATATTTGAATTACCTCAGAGCTTGCCTTTATGTAAGGTTGTTTACAGGTTGTCAGTGTTTGTGGCTGGTTGAACAAGCAGAGCTTGAAGCCAGCAGTGTGCTCGATTAGTTAACATTTTTCCAAAGGGCACACACATAATGAAGTTTCTGAGATCTTGGGTTGTCTATGTTTTGGTCTGCAATACAAGATGGATTGTAGATGAACCATGTACCACACTAGGGCAGTATGAGATCCCACCATTTAATTTTTATATCTTTGCATAACTGGTTATATGTAAATTTGAAACAATTCAATATTTACAGTCATACAGCTCTGCTGTAATTTTGCTGTTATGGGTCCCACTTAACAACATGTTCTAACATCTGTGAATTTGATATGCTTTCTTATTGGTTGAATGTCAGATTTTGCAATAGTAAAATTTACGCTATTGGAAGCTGGTACCATTATGACATCACGACTATTCGTATAATGCGTTGTTGTGGTGATTTACATTTTTCCCCAGAGTATGCTAGGATGGGTCAACTCTCTTGTGTTCAGGATTTGAGAATGTAAATAGTATTTATTCTGCTGCAGATTTTCTGTATTAACAGCTCATTAAAACTCATTTTGTGACAGTAGAAAACAGTTACTGTCCTCAGATAGTCAAATACATGTCTGTTTTCCTATGTGTGCAAAGACTGATTTTTTTCAGCAATTAGTTGTAAAAATTATTTACCATCATGTTTCAGATAACTTAAATAACTGAAAAACAATGATTATTGAAATGATTGTCAAAAATAATTGTCCATGAAAATACCAATTCAAGTAAAAATATTAAAATTTTCTTTTCTTAGTTTTTGTTCATTAGCTTCCTGACAAATATAAGTAGATTGTGATTGCAAATCAGTACCAATGATTAATGATGTAATACTCTAATGTTCCAGCCCAGTTCATGGCAGATAATGGGAAACTGCAGGAGGCAGCTGTCATGTTTGATTCAGCTGTCAGGAAGTCACCTGATGATTTTGAGTTGTGTTTCGCTGCTGCTAATATATTCAGGTAAATTCAAATCGACATAAATCATGATAACCTAGAATTCAGAGCCACACTTTGAATGCATACTTTATATGCATCTGTGTTCAAGCTGTCATTTGATTTTTAGGAAGAATAAAAATTTCATAATTTTTTACTTTTCTATTCAACCCTAGTTATCTTATGCTGACTGTATACAGACATCATAACGGGTGATTTTGCCAGTGAAACAGAAACAAAACGTAGAATGAATGGAAATAAAATTATGCATTCTTACAGAATGAATGGAAATTATGCATTCTTACAGAATGAATGGAAATTATGCATTCTTACAGAATGAATGGAAAAAAAATTATGCATTCTTACAGAATGAATGGAAAGAAAATTATGCATTCTTACAGAATGAATGGAAAGAAAATTATGCATTCTTACAGATTGAATGGAAAGAAAATTATGCATTCTTAATGAATGGAAATAAAATTATGCATTCTTACAGAATGAATGGAAATAAAATTATGCATTCTTACAGAATGAATGGAAATAAAATTATGCTTTCTTATAGAATGAATGGAATGAAAATTATGCATTCTTACAGAATGAATGGAAAGAAAATTATGCATTCTTACAGAATGAATGGAAAGAAAATTATGCATTCTTACAGAATGAATGGAAAGAAAATTATGCATTCTTACAGAATGAATGGAAAGAAAATTATGCATTCTTACAGAATGAATGGAAAGAAAATTTGCTTTTTGAAGAAAATGGCTCAGATGCAAAAAGCAGAAGGCGGAAAACAATAAATGATGAGAAGGGAACAAAATGTAAATGCATTTCTTGAATGGATTTGATAATTTCTTTGATAAAAATCTCTTTTGTGAGACAATCCTGGATCTGATGCTTTATACTGCCAGTTTTCCGTCCATATAAGCCTTGGCATTGTTCTTCTTGTAAATCAATAAAAGAACTCAACCATTTATGTGATGACATCATCACAAGTGGTTATATTTGCACAATCTTTATTTCAATGAAAAGAAAAAAAAATTGCTGACATGTACTCTAGAACAATATTTTGAGACTAACTGCATTTGCAGCTTTATGTTAATTTGTTGTAAATTCAGTACGTTCATTTGAATGCTATGCATTGCTATTCATTAAAGCACATTTTAATAAGACAAGATACACAGCTATAGTTCCCTCCCTTTAACACTCTTTGAAAGTTGAAAACCAGACTTTAGTGAACGTATTTCCCTTTCATTCCAAACAAGCAAAAATGAATGAAATGATAGATGGAAGCAATAAATGCAAAATCTGAATGTGTTTCTGAGACCCTAAATGAAAATTGATGAAATGCAAACATGAAGGGAATGTGAACAATGAAAGTGGAGCAAGGATTTGATAAAATTCACTGTTTCAGGGTCTGTAACAAAGTTACAGCATTTACATAAAACATTCTCAATAGCTCAGATTGTGGTTTTAGGTAGGAAATTGACATTGGCCTTAAATGGATGATCAGTTGCCCTTCTTCATGCTTGTGCCAGGTATCAAGCCGAAAACTGGCTAGATCTAGGTGTAACACAAATGTGCATCCAATTCACTGTCCTTTCCACTATCACCCTGTCTCCACCCCATTTCACTCTCTCATATTCATTTTCAACTACTCTTTTATCTTTTTTTTATTATTCCTAAAAGTCCAACTTAAATGAAATATGGAATTTGATTTTTTGTGTGGACAGGACTTGTTTTCTTTGTAGTCATGTCTATGATGGTAGTTAGCAAGTCTAATAGAATCCATCATATGTAATGGTGTAGCATTTCCCTTTTTTCTGTTGTATTATCCAAACATATTATGTTAAGAGTACCTCCACTACTTTGCAAATTCAGCTCTTCTAATCTTAGAAAGATGTTTACTGCATCTTTAGACTTGTTTTAGCAGCTAAAGTTGTCAGCTTGGTGAGGCCATAGTTAGATGAGAATTGTCTCCTCTCTGGAAAGAGGGATTGCTGCCAAATCTCCTCATTGTTGAGGCCATAGTTAGATGAGAATTGTCTCCTCTCTGGAAAGAGGGATTGCTGCCAAATCTCCTCATTCATTGCTTACTGCTTCTGCATGTGTCTAGTCTGCATGCTCTTAGTTGAGGTCAGCTTGTGCCTTTCATCAGTTTGAGTGATTGTTTGGAGATTTCTCACCACAAGAAGTATATGCCATCTATTTTGTCCCACACTTCTGTACAAAAGGAGGAAATATTACATTGGGCCTTTCCAACCTTCTGTGCATTTGTCCATTGTTCCTTCCATCTGTCTGTCCTTTTTTAATTACTACACAGTAACTGCCTTAATTATTAAATTATTATTGGATTTCAACTAAATATGGTAATGCAGGTGGATATTGATGAGACCTTGGCTTATTTCTTTTGTCAGTGTTCCACAACCTTGCTACAGAGTTATAGACTCCGATTGTTGAATCCACCCACTTTCATTTCTGTAGGAGTTACTTTCTTAATTATTATTAGATTTCAGCCAAAATTTGGTATGCAGTTTGAGTTTTGTTGAATTCTATCGTTAGCATTCTGTGTCTTGGTTTAGTAGTTATCCAAAGTGCATTTTTGTTCTCTCTGACTACACAGCTGTCATCAATTACATCAGAAGGTTATTGGAAACTAAGTACCTGGACCTCTGCCATCTGGTTTTCTTAGGTGATGTCATCATCAACAAACCTGCATTGAAGTCTGCCATATCAAGGTTCAAGTGTACTCACTGTCCTGGTGGAATTAGCCAATTCCACACCGAATGGTCCATTCACTCCACTACTCTTCAGTCATAGCCACTCCAGTTGGTGTCAATCACTTGTTTTGTGTCAAGATGGTATTTTAGACTCCCAACCTTTAATTCTACAGTCCCAGATCCTAAAGTCTGGGAAATTGATGGCACTCTCCTGAATTGGAATGGTCTTGACACGTACATCTTTCCCTCAATCCCACAAATTCACAAAGTCTTGCTGAAAGTGAGGAGTGAGTCAGAGTGCAGACTGATCCAGGAAACTCCCACCTTCTCACCTCCTGAAACAAACAAATGCAGGTTCTTAAGCCAAATTGGGAAATGTGCATCCTGCATGCATGGCTTATATCAAATAAAGCAATCATAAAGATACAATTCTCTGAACAAGTGGTGAAAAAAATTGCTCTGGCAAGAAGAGCCACCACTTTGGAAGTACATATGGGTAAATGGAAATTGTTCTTATAGTGCTGCAAACAGAAACACATATCTCACACTTTAAAGCCTCAATACCACAAATAACTAACTTTGAGAAGAAATTAGCTCCCATCACCATTAAGGACTATTGTTCCATATTTTTTCTGGACACGAAGGTATAGGCCAGAACAAAACCTCTCCAACCATCTTGCAAACATTTGAATTGTCTCTGCCAAAAATCTTTTTCCTTTCTTTGAAACAGAACCTTCAGAGGGTTCACTAAGGCACCCGTTTAATCACTGTCTGGAGCCTCTATTACTCACCTCTAACACAAGATCTGCTTTCTAGTCACTTTCAGCAACAGCAGAAGAACCAGTGAGATACACTTGTTGGTCAACCTGAACTATCTGCAGTTCTGCCACAATGGTTCAGTTTCTTTCATGACAGGCCATAGTTCTAATTGCTGGAAGTTAGCTCCTGCTAATATGAAATCAGTCCATGGTGCTGAAACTGCTGTCCTTGTAAGACCCTTCATCCTAGACATTTATTGCAGGACCCAATCTGAGCTTTTGAAGCTGTACCTGAAGTGAAATGAGCCTTTCTGAAGAGGAAAATCTCCCTTGTTCTTAGTACTCAAAGAAGGAAGGGTGGATACTTCTGCACAGGTTCCGTTATCCTGGATACATTGGGTTATTGACTCAGCATAGCATTTCAAGTGCAAATGTTTCCCCACAGACATCATCTGTAATGGAGGTCAGAGACAACCTTCTCCAGCCTTTACCTCACAGGCCTTTTATCAAAGAGGTCATAGTTTGGCCTTGTGGGATTATTATCAGCAGAATCGGCTTCTGAAAACCTTTATACATGTCAATGTCAGACATTCCATGGCTTTGAATATAAATCATACTCATTTCTTTTGTGTGTGTGTATGTGTGTGTATATATATATATATATATATATATATATATATATATATATATATATATATATATATATATATATATATATATTTATTAAATGAGAGAGAGATCGAGATCCCATATTTAACTTAGAACTGAAATCTCCTTATCTGACAAAGCAAGCACATGGTGGCAGATTTTTATGGCAGGTGTCAAACTGCCTTAAATGTTGGTCAAAATTGCTCCCTACTCCAGGCTTCACACTTACACCAACACAGTGAATTAAAGTATACACTGCCATGCTCAAAGTGGCTTAATCTGTACTACTGTGATATCAAGCATTACACAAAATCTTCACTTTACAACTTTACATTGTTAGCATTGCTTATAAAAAACCCAAATACTGTTTGGCTTGGTTTCCAATAAATGACACAAAGAACAATAGTAAAGTGACATAGTCAATCAGGCAAACAAAACAACTAACTTTTGAAAATTCGTTGTTCATAGTAATAGTCAACTAAATAAATTTGTTGGGTAAATTAATGACTGTAAAACTACTAAGTAATTGATAAGGTTATAGGAAAGACACGACATCAATAATTTCGCCAGAGGTATCACATAACTGTTTCACCCAAGTTTTCACAGTTCAATTTCACGTTATACTTTTTTCACCCCATTTATCATAGATCTTAAATATACATGACATACATGACATACATTAACCATCATGAATGAGGGAAAGAGAAGCGATCAGGATGAACAATTTAATCTGAAGAAGGCAGGAAGTTTCAGCAGCATATGGTTAGACAAGTTCTTGTGGCTGAGATATGACAAAACAAGAAATGTGATGTTTTGCAAGTTCTGTCCAAGTAAATTTTCAATTTTCTCTGTTCAGGTGTTCATCCATGCATTAACCATGTGCTAACCACATGAAGCTGCTTTACATACACAATGAGACCTGAGCCAGGACCATGTCAAGGGATGTAATTCTTCCCTATTTTTCTAATGTAATATGATTGAGTATCTTGCATGAAGAAAATATTTCGTCGTAAATATGTTTCTTCTATAATACTTATACCCAATCATAATACAGGCACTTCTTCTCAAGACCTCCATGCTGTTACATCCCAGGAAGAGGGAGCACATCTGCTTCAGTAGTAACTGCTGAATTACATGATTTGGCACCAATCACTGTATCCAAAAAGGGAAACTACTCTTGTCTGACTGTCACCTCTGCACGAAGATAGCTTGTTGTCACTGTTGTTGCTGAAACAATCCTTAAAATATGGTGAATGTCTTTCTTAATGAGGGGAAAACTGGATTTGCAAGATAGTGGATGTATCTCTAATGTATTATGATCAGTAAATTTCATCAAAGAGATATTTTACTCTTCCAAAAATCATACACTATTGCATATGATAATTTCCTCTCCTTTTTTGTCACAAAAGAATGGTGGGGAAAAAAGTGGCAGATTGTCAGTATGGATGTCATTGAAAAAAGTCAAGTATTTTATTTATCATGAGGTAGACCATATTAAGTTTAGTTTTCAACCAAAAATTTGTTTTTAGCAAAACTATTTGCCTATTACTTTGACACACCTGGTCCTTTCAGTATTAAAAATTGTAAAAATTGGAGAAACATTGCAGATATAATGACATGTATAGTGTCACTGACTAAACAGATGTGAGAAAGGCATACCCCATTTAGCTTTCTTGCATGGGCACTGAGTACACTGATGTGGGAAAGGCATACCCCATTTAGCTTTCTTGCATGGGCACTGAGTACACTGATGTGGGAAAGGCATACCCCATTTAGCTTTCTTGCATGGGCACTGAGTACACTGATGTGGGAAAGGCATACTCCATTTAGCTTT
>JAECUM010093553.1:0-99736 GCA_016617855.1 Megalonaias nervosa | reverse complement strand
ATGCTGTAAATATTTAAGGTAAGGAAACATTATTAGGTCTTTTAGTCTGTTCTTGCAGTTGAAATAGGTGAGTTTTAAGAGCTCTCTTGAATGAGATCACTGTCTTTGTGTCTAAGTTCAGTGGGCAATTTGTTCCACGTTGCTGGGCCCTGGTATGCAAAAGAACGTTGTCCATATGATTTCATTTTCATAGTTGGAATAATGAGAATACGAGTGTCAGAAGAGGAGCGTAAGTATCTTGCTGGTGTGTACACATGGGTGAGGTCAGATAGGTATGTTGGACTGGAGCCCGTCAGTGAAATGTAGTACAGAGAACAAATTTTGTGTTTAATTCTGGATCGTATGGATAGCCAGTGTAGGGTACAGAGCAGGGGAGAGGTGTGCTCTGATCGTGGTACTCTGAGGATGATCCGAGAAGCTGTGTTTTGAACTTTTTGAAGTTTCTGGAGTAGATTTTGAGACGAACCAGACAGAATTGAGTTACAATAGTCCAGTCTTGAAAGTACTAAGGAACACACAAGTGTTTTAGTGGCATCAACTGAAAGATACTTGTGAATGGAGCTGATGTGTCTCAGCTCAAGATATGCAGCCTTGCATATGTTCATGACATGTTGGTGCAGTGAGAGAGTACTGTCAAGAGTAACACCTAAGTTTTGTACTGACTGTGTGAATTTAATGTTGGTGTTGCTGATATTTATTGTCTGAGGTAAAGGATGTGAATGAGAAAGTCTTTGTGTTGTAATCAGAATGGCTTCAGTTTTATCATCATTCATCTGCAGTTTGTTACATGTCATCCATGATTTCACATTGGAAATACACCTCACTATGCCTTGGATGGTAGCTTCAACTTCAGTTGGATGGCTAGATTTGTATATTTGGGTGTCATCAGCATACAATTGGTGAGACACTGGATGATGATCTATGACACTTGAGAGTGGCTGAGTGTATAGAATGAAGAGAACGGGTCCAAGAACAGACCCCTGTGGAACACCACAGCATAGATCAACTGGGCTGGAGTGTTCACCATTTGCGGACACAATTTGTGTCCTGTAGACCAAGTAGGACTTGAACCATAGTAAGGCCGTATCATGAATGCCAAATACATGCTGGAGACGGTGAAGTAATATATCATGGTCTGTAGTGTCAAATGCTGCAGACAAGTCAAGGAGAGTGAGGACTGTAATCTTTCCTCTATCCAAAGCAGAGAGAAGGTCATTGACTACTTTCAGAAGAGTAGTTTCAGTACTGTGGCAAGGGCGATATGCAGACTGTACATTGCTAAAAAGACTGTTTGAATTCAGATGAGATACAAGTTGGGATAGAACAACTTTTTCTAAGATTTTTGACATGAATTGGAGATTAGAAACTGGGCGGTAGTTCTTTAAATCATTATGGTTGAGTGTTGGTTTCTTCAGCAGAGGCTTTACAATGGCAGTTTTGTAAAATGATGGGAATTCCCCAGATAAGAGAGAGGTGTTAATAACATCAGTTAGTGAAGGCAGTATTGGATCTAAGCACTCTAGCAGCAATCACGTCGGAATCGGATCAAGTTCACATGACTTTGGTGCACTCTTCATCATGATTGTACGTACTAAATCCATAGAGGCAAGTTCAGATGCTGCTAACGGTTGCCGCTGAAATCCTGTATCGCTACTGTATGGTGACGACGAGTCAACTGAAATTGTGTTGTCAAGTTTATCTCTGATGGTTTGTACTTTGTCATGGAAGAAATTTGCAAATAGGTCCGGAAGGTCGACTAGAGAGAAGGTAGCTGGAAGTGGTGTATATTTGTTCCTTGACGTTAGCTTGTTAGTAATCTCAAATAGCTCTTTGCAGCTGGAATTTTCCGTGATCTTAGTACTGTAGTGGGCTGATTTTGCTGCATGGACTATATTCGTGACATTCTTCTTAGCGGCATCATAGATCTGCTTCTGAATAGTGAGTCTGGTGGAAAGCCAAAGCCTCTCAGCTTTACGGCGGTCTCTTTTAGCAGTGCTATCAAAACACTAATTACACACATGCATGATTTGACACCCGTTTGATGAACATTGCTCAGTGCAGTTATAATCCATCATTTTATACAGCCTTACACTATCTTCGGAACACTTGCAAAAGATTTGATTGTTTTTTGATGTTATGTACAGATACACTTTCGCCATATGTGTTACTTTTCTGATGGCAACTTTACGTAATTTCTTTGGTGCCAAGCGTAAGACTACAAATGAGTATGATTCTTGTGGGACTGGCCAACATGTATGTAAATCAGTGGATGCATTAAGTTTATCTGAAAGAAAAACGAAACACCAAAGAGACAGAGATTCATTAAATGAATCATAAGACATTCTTCTGGGCCCAAAAACTCGAAAACAATGAAACATCAATAGCTTTATGCATATGGTGTTGTAACTTGTAAGGAAAAATGCACTGAGAACCAACATAAGGTCCAGAAGTTTAAGATTTAATGCTGTGGAGAAATTTGTTTAAGAGAAAAGTGAATTATTGAGTATGCTGTGTTGCAACCAAAACAAGTAAATGGAATATGGTCATTTGTTTCTTCTTCCACTGTTTTGAAAAATTTATTTATTTGAAATGGATTTAAGCTAATTAAATGAATGCAGAGAAAGAAAATGTATTTACTTTTTTGACTCATTCTAGCTTCACATAAAATGAAAGAATGGCATGGATAGTTATTGAGATCTGCTATACATGTAGTTGTAACATCACAACTACTGTCCTAATTTTACATCGGTTTATTATTTATTTATTACTAAATATTTCACAATAAATGAGTATTAGGTGTCAGATGACACAAAAATACACACATACATTTAATGTTCTGAACTGTTGCACAGAAAAACTAAGTATCATCATTGGGACTGCTGGTTATTGGACTGGGACTGCAACTTTTTACTGGGAATGAGTCCATTGGTACTGCTGGTTTTTGGGCTGGGACTGCAACTTTTTACCGGGAATGAGTCCAGGACTGCAACTTTTTACCAGGAACGAGTCCATTGGTACTGCTGGTTTTTGGGCTGGGACTGCAACTTTTTACCAGGAATGAGTCCAGGACTGGAACTTTTTACCGGGAATGAGTCCATTGATACTGCTGGTTTTTGGGCTGGGACTGCAACTTTTTACAAGGAATGAGTCCAGGACTGGAACTTTTTACCGGGAATGAGTCCATTGGTACTGCTGGTTTTTGGGCTGGGACAGCAACTTTTTACCAGGAATGAGTCCAGGACTGCAACTTTTTACCAGGAATGAGTCCATTGATACTGCTGGTTTTTGGGCTGGGACTGCAACTTTTTACCAGGAATGAGTCCAGGACTGCAACTTTTTACCAGGAATGAGTCCATTGATACTGCTGGTTTTTGGGCTGGGACTGCAACTTTTTACAAGGAATGAGTCCATTTAGACTGCTGATTTTTGGACAGGGACTGCAACTTTTTACCGGGAATGAGTCCAGGACTGCAACTTTTTACCGGGAACGAGTCCATTGGTACTGCTGGTTTTTGGGCTGGGACTGCAACATTTTACTGGGAATGAGTCCAGGACTGCAACTTTTTACTGGGAATGAGTCATTGGGATTGCTGGTTTTTGGACTGGGACTGCAACTTTTTACCAGGAATGAGTCCAGGACTGCAACTTTTTACTGGGAATGAGTCCATTGGTACTGCTGGTTTTTGGGCTGGGACTGCAACTTTTTACCAGGAATGAGTCCATTGGGACTGCTGGTTTTTGGACTGGGACTGCAACTTTTTACGGGGAATGAGTCCAGGACTGCAACTTTCAAAATCATATGGAGAATCCAATGGATGGTCATATCAACATTGGGGTTTCAATTGAAAGACATTCTATGGAAAACTAATGGATGGTCATATCAACATGGGGTTTTCACTGAAAGATTTTCTATGGGGTCTAGTTGGTCGAAAGTGAAAATGGTGTTCATGTGACATCCTATATGGCCCAATGGCTGCTATCTTGTAAACATTACTACCAATCCTCCTAAACATAAGGTCATATTGACACAGGTTTTCACAAGAAGATGTCTTATGATGTCGATCTTGTCTTCAATGAGAATTGTGCTGATCTGATGCCAAGTATTTCCACCACAACAGCCATCTTGAAAATCTTGTTACTGCAGCTCCTTCTAATGGCATGGTCATATGAGTATGGGGTTTTCACTACAAGACTTTGTATAAGGTCTAATTGGTCCTGAATGGTGCTGATCTGACACCCAGTATAGTCATCATGGCAGCAGTCCTGAATACTTACTTCTAAACTAAGGTCATATTGATATGGGGTTTTCCAGAAGAGGACATGTTCTGATCCCAAGTTGGTTCCATATGAAAATGGTGCCAATCTATGGTCCAATATTCCTGCCACAGCATTCACCGTGAACATCTTGTTATGGCTTCTCATTCTGAAGGGCAAGTCATATTGACATAAGGTTTTAACTAGAAGATTTCTTACAATATCTAGTTGATTCTAACTTAAAATGGTCCTGATTTGATGTCTGATATATTCACCTGTACCAGAACAGCCATCTTGAAAAATGTGCATGCCTGCTCTTGAATGGATGGTCCTATCAGCATAGACTTTTACTAAAACACTTCTTATAATGTCTGGCCCAAAATGAAAATGGTTCCAATCTGATGTCCAGTCGTTATATTTGGCACAGCATCCATCTTGAAAATCTTGTAACTACTACTCCTAAAGAAATAGACATATTGACATGGCAAAAGAAATAGCCATATTGACATGACAAAAGAAAGAAATAACCATATTGACATGACAAAAGAAAAAAATAACCATATTGACATGACAAAAGAAAGAAATAGCCATATTGACATGTGGTCTTCATCAAAAGACTTCTGATAATTGGTCTAACTGAAAATGGCACTGCTCACACATCCAATATGGCTGCCATTGGTGCCATCTGGAGAATCAGGTTAACCTTTGTTATCCTATATCGACATGAGTTTTGTACTAAAACACATCTTATGAAGTCTAGTTTGTCCTAAATGAAATTGGTGCCACTCAGGCATCCAGTATGGCTGGCACAGTGGCCATCTTGAAATACATCTCCTTAATGGATGATCAGATCAGCTTGGGGATATCACTGAGGTGCTTGTAATGATTTATAGTTGGTCATACATTAAAATGGTGCCAATCTGACATACTAAATGGCAGACCATATTGACAGTGTGCTTTAACCAGAAGACTTTTTATGATGTCTAGTTGGTACTAAATGGAAACGGTGCTCACTGGGAATCCAACATAGCCACCATCATGGCTGTCTTGAAAACCTTGTTATTGTTACTCCTCCAAAACAAAAAATCATATCAGCATGAGGCTTTCACCAGGTTTGATAGGCTAATCCTTGGTGGTCATTTTGAAAATATTGTTATCTCGTCCTTTGTAATGGATAGTTACGTCGACATAAAATTTTCACTAATAACTTCTTATCATACATAATTGATCCTGAATGGTGCCAATCTGATATCCAATATGTCCACCACAGCAGCTAATTTGTTTTGAAAATCTTGTTATTGCTGAAGATTATAAGAGATGGTTTCAACACTCAACAGGTAAAAAGAAGAAATAGTCTTATTTTTAATTCTTGGATATTCATTTTGCCCTTTAGAATGTTAGTCCTTTTGAGGGACTCTTGTTTATTCATTAAATGTTTTTATAATTGGGGTTATACTGAGTTCTTCCTCTTATATATTTTTTAAGAAACAGATCAAAATATTGTTTAGAACATAAAATGCAGAAATTTCAAGAGAGCATTCTTTGAAAAATAGCAACATAATACAGTTATACTCATTAAGGATTATGATGAATGACTTATAATTTAAATTGTAGAAAAGCATAAAATAGCACTATAACAAGTTAAACTACAGCCACTTGGAAAACAAAATTAAAGTTTGCTTAGGTGAGCCAAAACTACAGCAACAAGGCAAAAACCTATGAAGCGTAGTTAGTCCAGCGTTACTACAGCCACTAGAAAATACATTATAAAGTGAGCTTAGCCAAAACTATGGCCACTAAGCAGAATACTTTAAAGTGGGCTTAGGCTGGCAAAAACTACAATCACAAAGAAAAGCATTTTGAAGTGGGCTTAGGTCAGCAAAAACTACTATCACAAGGAAAAATGTTTTGAAGTGGCTTAGGCCAGCCAAACCAGTCTTGCATCACTTTATAAATTTATTTGCAGAAAATTATTAGTAAAACCTTGACCATATTTGCAGTTCTCAAACATTTTGAAGCAAGTTTGGTGAAATAAATTTTGACTATTGTATGTACTGTATTGCCAGATGAAGGTGCCTGAAATATTTGTTTATATATTATGACATGCACTGTGCGATATTTGAAGGTATTTCGTATATTTATTGCTATAACTCATAGATTGTTGTAGATGTATATTTTGTATCTTTTAATTTTAACGAATAAAACAAAATATAACCCAGTATGCTTTGCTTAGAATAATGTCACTATTGAACTTAAAATAATCCTGAGAGAAATTTGGTTGTCAGTCCAGGCATGTGAGTCTGTGGGACTGAAACAGGTTATGATCTGGCATGGCCCATAGATATTTAAAGAGAGACTGAAATCCATTCTAACAACACAGATTAACTCCCCTTCTAATGCCATGTAAGTGTATATACTTTAAGATTAACTCCATTGTAATACTAAGTGTTTGTACTTTAAGATTAACTCCATTTTAATACTAAGTGTTTGTACTTTAAGATTAACTCCCCTTGTAATACCAGGTAAGTGTATATACTTTAAGATTAATTCTCCTTGTAATTCAGTGTAAGTATAATTACTTTAAGGATAGGGCTATGAATAGATTCTAAGTTCTAAATTAGGGCCAAGTCCCCAGGGGCTGGGACAAAGTGGGTTATGGTTTCTAAGTTATGAATTAGGACCAAATCCCTGGGGGTTGGAATAAATGCAGTGGATAAGGTTTCTAAGTTTTGAATTAGGGCCAAGTCCCCAGGGGCTGGGATAAATGTAGTAGGTTAGGGTTTCCAAGTTATCAACTAGGGTCAAGGCCCCAGATGCCGGGATAAATGCAGTGGGCAATGCTGTATGTATAAATGACTTGTCCATTTTATGCAAGAAATTGATCTATAACAAGTTTTATGAACGACGATAAATCACAGCAACATTAATAGACAATGTGGCAAGTATGTGTACCAAACTTGTCTTTTCCATCTACAGTTTCAATACTTTTGTGAATTTACATACACAAGCTGACATATGTCAACTACTCAGGTGAGCAAAAAATATCTCCACTTTGGTCTCTTGTTGTTAGAGGTATGCCTTTTTTCTCTTTACTTGAAGTTTGCTGTAGTCTATGACAGAATTTTCTGAACACTCATACCTAGTCTCGATTTCAAATGGATCACCATGAAACTTTCTACATGTTATGGTCACATATCATGAAATTAATGTACTCCCACAATATTCGTTAGAGTTATTGCACCATTTTTCTTGTAACTGAATGCACTGTGAAAGAATCTCATGGACGCAACTTGTCCCTTGGATTTAATATATCACAGTGAAGTTTGGATGCATTACGGTCATACCCTGAAGATGCACATATTGGCAAATTGTTATGCTTCTGCAATTTTTGATTAAGTTGCTGCTTTTTTTATACTTTGGGCTGGATGATTATTGTGCTGCCAAACTTTGCAGATGGCCTGCACTTGGAGGAAGGAAGAACTGTGCTAATTTCAGGCTTAACAGTTGAAAGGTCAAGGTTGCAGTGACTGAAAGAAGGACAGTGGTTTCTGCACAGAAAAATCTTGTTCTCCGCAATTTTCAGTTGCCAAACTTAATGCATAACTTGCACTCGGTGTAAGGAAGTACATTATTTGATTTCAGGGTTGAAAAGTCAGAGATCATTGTCACTGTAAATGAAAGAAGAAAAATGGTTTCTGCATAATAGCCCAGTTTCTCCGCCATCTACATTTGATAAACTTTGGATGGCTTGCATTTAGGATAAGGAAGAAACCTATCGATTTTGAGCTCAAAGGTCAACGTCACTTTGGATGAAAGAAGAAAGATAGTGTTTGCAGAATAATTTGAGTTCTCCTTCATCAATATCAGTTATCAGACTGTGTATATTCTTCCATTTTGCTTAAGAAAGAACCCAGTTTGTTTTGGGCTCAGAAGGTCAAAAGTCTGTGTCACTGACTGAACGGACAAAAATGGAATCCATACAATAAATTGAGTTCTCCATCATCTTAGTCTACCAAGCTTTGTGAATGGTTTGCAAGTGATGTAAGGAAGAAATCTATTGATTTTGGAGTTAACAGGTCAAGGGTCAAGGTCACAACGTGACTAACAAAGAACGGTTTCTGCACAGTAACATTAGCTTTATATGACATATCTGAATCAAACATTGTGGATGACTTGCACTTGCCATAGGGAACAAGTATAAAGGTTTGGGGATCAAAGTATCGAAGATCAATGGTTTCTCTACAGAAAATTCCAGTTGTCTGCATAAA
This sequence comes from Megalonaias nervosa, assembly GCA_016617855.1. Taxonomy (NCBI): domain Eukaryota; kingdom Metazoa; phylum Mollusca; class Bivalvia; order Unionida; family Unionidae; genus Megalonaias; species Megalonaias nervosa. The sequence continues at coordinate 91,214 of JAECUM010093553.1, read as the reverse complement.
GAACATGGGGCAGGTACATAATGTGCTATTCCTTGTACTCTTGTTTTACATGAGTGATATCCATCATAGGGATGGGAGTGGGATGTGGCTGAAGCAGGATCTCAGTTATATTCATCGGAGCAAATTTCTCACCATTTCCCTAGTTCTAACTTACAATATGGTGGTTGATAACTTACTGCTGTCCACCTCCTCCTTCAGAACCCTTCTCCATTGTTATATTCACCATATTTGTGTAGGTTAGTGAGAAAGCAAGAACAGCAGTAAATGTTTCTCTTGTAACAGAGCTAGCAACATCAATAGTCTGTTTCTCTTGCAACAGAGCTAGCAACATCAGTAGTCTGTTTGTCTTGCAACAGAGCTAGCAACATCAGTAGTCTGTTTCTCTTGCAACAGAGCTAACAACATCAATAGTCTGTTTCTCTTGCAACAGAGCTAGCAACGTCAGTAGTTTGTTAGGGAGTTTTGGTTTGAGTTTCTAAACCCCATAAAAGAATCAATGTAAAGTTGAGACTCCATTCAGTGATGGGGTCAAAGTCATGGGGTTTCAGGGTAGTGCCATGAGCTTGGGCTCTACATGCATGCTCTGGCCCCTGTATAAATTTGTTTTTCTTGATTTCAGTTCCAAAGACATGAGTGCATATGTACCTGTGGATGACCCTCCAGACACAATTAACACCGAAGATGAGGGGACACTGGATGAAGTACCTGAAATGCAACCAATACCAAAACATGCATCACAGAAGCATTCGGTGTCAGCACAGTCAATGCCAAGAAGGTCAGTTCCACAGAAGAAGTTGTCCAAATATGGAGTTGCCAAGGACATGCCAGAACTTGAAAAGCATCATGCTCCTGATGATCGGTATAGCTTCTTGGAGCAGGTTTGTTTGTTATTCATGACATTTGCCATCAGAATTATTTTTTATAAATGTAATCACATGTACAATATTTTCAGGCATAAAACATATACAAATTTCATATCAGCACTGTCAGATTTTGTGCTTATCCATTTTAATTTTGTAACTGGCCATGAGGCAGAGTGAAATTGTTGAGTTGCTCTTTGTTTGCCCACTTACTACAAAAATTGCAGTTTTCATCTTTGTATTAAACATTCCTGGAGCTATTTCAACCAACCTTGACAGAGAACATTCCAGCATGAAGGTTTTTCATGTTTATACAAATTATCCCAATCTGATAATAAATTGGTCCACTGCTTGTAAAAGCCGATTAATATTTAAGTTGCTCTTCAAAAAGAATTTGACCAGTTTCAAAGAAGTTATTCTGGCATTGAAGGTTTTAAATGTTTACAAATGATTCCGATCTGTAATCAGTTACAGCCACTGTTAATTTAAAATAGAAAACCTTATAGTACTTATTAAAAACCCTCTGTACAGAATTTAACAGAATTTTGAGTGAAATAATATGGCATAGTAACCTGTTTAGTTGGAGACAAATAATGTCAAGTATAAAGCATACTTGACCATACTAAAATTAGAGAATCTTGAACAACTGCTTCCAAAAAACCACTGAATATAACTAGTGATAGAAGCATTTCAGATTTATATAAAGGATGCCGATCCACTATTAATTATGGACACTGTCGCTATCAAATAAAGCCACTGTCACTATCAAATACAGCCACTGTCACTATCAAGTATAGCCACTGTCACAATTATTTATGGACACTGTCACATTCAAATAAAGCCACAATCAGTACCAAATATATAGCCACAGTCACTGTTAGTTTCAGACACCATCACTATCAAATATAGCCACTGTCAGTATCAATTATAGACATGGTCGATATCAGATATAACCACTGTCACTAAAAAGTCTTCCACAGAACATGGTATCATGCCATTTTCAAAGTTATGGATTTGCACAAAAACGTAAACTTGGATTTTGATGCGGTTACTGCCATTGCAACACGGCATCATGTTCATGCTCTCTAAAAAAGACAAGAAAAAATATGTAAGCTTTAAATGTCGGCAGTCATCATAATGACCAAGATTTCATGTCCAGCTGCCTTTACCTTTGACTTTTGAGGTAGATGTCAGGCAGGAGAATGATCTTGAACCCACTTTAGCCTCTTGTTACAATCACTTCCAAGAGTTGAAAAATTTCTAATATTTTGTGAATATCCAGAAGTAAATGTGCACTTGAAATGGCACAGAAATCCACATTTTCCCATCATATTTTGTCAGAAAGTTCATAGCAAATTACAAAACTTGCAATAAGAATTTCAAAACCAGGACTGTGTTATAATTTGTTCCTAACTTGTTATATTTCCATGGGCCAAAACAACTGACCAACATTTTTATAAAATCCATGTCAACATTGATGTTTTCTCTGCAGTTAATTTAGTAATAAATAAATACATGGCTTATGTTGACATCGCAATAGTTTGCATTAAAATGAAATATCCTTTCAAAACAAGACGAACATCCTCCAAACAAACTTCCCAGAGTCGAGTGTTGAATATATACGAAGGTTAATATATACGAAGGCTAATAGATATGAAGGCTAATACATAGGAAGGCTAATATATACGAAGGCTAATATATACGAAGGCTAATATATAGGAAGGCTAATACATACAAAGGCTAATACATACGAAGGCTAATATATAGGAAGGCTAATACATACAAAGGCTAATATATACGAAGGCTAATACATATGAAGGCTAATATATACGAAGGCTAATATATAGGAAGGCTAATACATACGAAGGCTAATACATACAAAGGCTAATACATACGAAGGCTAACATATACGAAGGCTAATATATACGAAGGCTAATACATAGGAAGGCTAATATATACGAAGGCTAATATATACGAAGGCTAATACAAAGAAAGGCTAATACATACGAAGGCTAATATATACGAAGGCTAATATATACGAAGGATAATATATACAAAGGCTAATATATACGAAGGCTAATATATACAAAGGCTAATATATACGAAGGCTAATATTCGTGGTACCTTAATTAGCTCATGCAGAATGAAGCGAAATGGAACATATTGCTTACAGATGCTTATAAATATTTTTTTGAAACAATTAGGTCATGGGATATAAATCTAGCTCTACTGGTCATAGACTGAGCGGTGATGGGATAGCGTGTTGTCCATACATCATCCATGCCTGTCCATTCATTATCGCTGCTCTTCCTAAACTACTTGGAGGATTGCAATGAAATTTGACACTCATATTCATCATGTGGTATAGTTGGTCCTAAATGAAAATGATGTTGCTCACACATCCAATCGTATTGGAGCTTGAAAATTTTTTTATCACTAACTTTCCTAACATAATGGCCATATCAGCATAAGGATTTGACTAAAGACTTCTATTAATATTTTGTTGGTGCTAAATTAAAATTGTGCCGATTCGACATCTAGTATTTGGCCATCTTGAAAATCTTGTTTTTGATGCTCCTTTTAAATGGAAAGTCATTTTGACATGAGGTTTTCGTCAGGGTTTTTTTTTATGGTGTCTAGCTGGTCGTAAATGAAATTGACTGACCCTTAGTATGGCCACTATGGTGGCAGTCTTGACACTATTGTTATGTCTTCTCCTTCCAAGTGGATGGCTTTATCAACATGGGGTTTTCACCAATAAAATTCTAAAAATGCCTGGTTAGTTCTAAAGGAAATTAATGCCAGACATAAATCCAATATGGCTGCCTCAATAACTGTCTTGAAAATCTTGTTGTCACCACACTGTCTGAATAGATGATGATTACAACATGGGGTTTTCACCAAAAGACCTCCAATAATGTCATCTTTATCCTTGGTGCCAATCTGAAGTCCAGTATGCCCATGACAGCTGCTGATTTGAAAATTTTGTTACTGCTGAAGAATATCATTGATGGTTTAAACACTCAGATGTTAATTTGAAAATCTTATTGCAGAAGGATAGACAGTTTAAACACTCAGTAGTTAAAAGGAAGAAGTGGGCTTATTTTGAATACCTGGACATTCTTTTCAGCCATGAGAGCATAGTCTGTTTGAGAGATTCTTGTTCTGAATCACTTGTTATGTCTGATTTGTGTTTCAAAACATATTGTTCAGATTCAACTTTTTGTGATAAGTAAGGACATAATTTAGGAGTTTACAAATCTTTCATTATATCAGAAAATGTGCTATTTCCAAATTTATTTATTTTTCAAATTTTTTTTTTCAAGGTTGAGTTTACCTTTTGTTGTTCCAGCTTATAGCTAGCATATGCATGTGTGGATATTGATGATAGAAATAAAAAAAAACCAATTCTTTTAAACATGGATACAACATGTCAAAACCTATCTAGAGCTTTTTAAACAAATATATATTGGGTTTAATTCCTTCAGGGCAGAGACATTGAGTCAATCAACATTGCCTACAAATATATATTGGGTTTAATTCCTTCAGGGCAGAGACATTGAGTCCGTCAACATTCCCCACAAATATACGGAGAAGGAAAAAGAGGCTCTGGGAGCTTTTGAAAGCCTGGATTACCTCCCTTCACATAGCGACATCTTCAAGAAATGGGTCAAAAGACAACGAGTGTCTAGGTATGTGGAGATTTAGATCTGCTGTTACAAACTGTGTTGGAAGATCAAAGTTTGCTTTATTTGTTTTATCTGTGATTTGAAGTACACAAGTGAACAGTGCTTATTTTCAGTTGATAATGTTATTTCAAGGTAATTATGGTAGATTAATTCATTAATGTTCTTTTTTATCTAAACTGATGACTGCTGCAGGCCTATGGGTCATTTTTAGTGGCCCACACTCACACAAAAAAGTTTGTTCCATAATTACAGTATAATTACTATATATATATATATATATATAGCTCACAAACTTTAAATGTTTGGTTCATGTGGCCCACGGTGTTCAAGATTTCAGATCTAAACCATACCGTGTGATGATATATTTTTACATTGAATTTGATGTCATAAAAATTTATATTCCATTTCATTACATCATTTTCTAAAAATTACATTGTATTGATAAGTTACCAGTGTGACTTTTTTTGGAAACACCTAACTAAAGGCGGTTTATTTCTCTATGAGTGGTGATGCATGTAGTTCCCAGGAGGTATTTTTGTAAAAGATTAACGTTTCAGGTTCAGCAAACGAATTAATACATCAATGGGATCTTTATCTCCAGTTTTAGCTAATCATTGACAATATCTAGCTGATGTGGTGACAAAAGAGATGCCAAACAGCTTTCTTTACTATATTAAACATACAGCTAAGTTGACAGAGATTTTTAATATTAGTAATCCTTGTTTGTTTTTTCCATCATCTTTCCTTTCTGGCTGTTGTTGGCAAACTTGATTTGTTCTCTAACTAGTGGTTGAGAAATAAAGTGAAGCATATTACTTGAAGGCAGGGTTTAAGAAGTTACATGTTTTGTTCATTCTTATTCACCGCTACCATTATACCGTATATACTCATATATAATTTGTGTCTAACTGCATCAGACCTGGACCCTAATCTGCCCTCACATAACACACTGACAGTTCAGGTTTTGTGTTGTTTGTTCTACTAATTGGTCCTAGCAAACTGCACAGACACAGATCTGCTGGCATATTATGGATGGCAGATCTGGGTCTGTGCAGTTTGCAGTTGGATATAACTTACATTTGAGTAGTAGATACCTTATAGTGTACTTGTTTTATAAACAGTACTAAGAAGCAAGATCAAGCGTGATGGTACCATAAATACTCATTAATAGCCCCATGCTTATTGACAAGTCCATGCTTTGTTGGAAAATTCTGATACTAGTATGAATGTACCTAGACACTAAGCCTTAAATTGTACATATCTGCTTGTTTGAGGACAAGGTAGTAGCATGTAGTAGGTCAGAAATACAGTCATCTCTCATTGCAAGAACATTCATTATACAGTCATCTCTCATTTCAAGAACATTCATTATACAGTCATCTCTCATTGCAAGAATATTCATTATGCAGTCATCTCTCATTGCAAGAACATTCATTAAACAGTCATCTCTCATTGCAAGAACATTCGCTATACAGTCATCTCTCATTGCAAGAATATTCAATATATAGTCATCTCACATTGCAAGAACATTCATTATAGCCATCTTATTGCAAGAATATTCACTATACAGTCATCTCATTGCAAGAACATTCGTAATGGTCATCTCTCATTGCAAGAACATTCATCATGGCCATCTCTTATTGCAAGAACATTCATTATACAGTCATCTCTCATTGCAAGAACATTTGTTATAGTCAACTCTCATTGCAAGAACATTCATCATAGCCATCTCTTATTGCAAGAACATTCATTATACAGTGATCTCTCATTGCAAGAATATTCATTATACAGTCATCTTTCATTGCAAGAACATTCATTTTACAGTCATCTCTTACTGCAAGAACATTGATTATACAGTCATCTCTTATTGCAAGAACATTCATTATACAGTGATCTCTCATTGCAAGAATATTCATTATACAATCACCTCTCATTGCAAAAACATTCATTACACAGTCATCTCTCATTGCAAGAATATTTGTTATAGTCATCTCACATTGCAAGAACATTCATCCTAGCCATCTCTCATTGCAAGAACATTCATCATAGCCATCTCTCACTGCAAGAACATTCATCAGTCATCTCATTGCAAGAACATTCATCATAGTCATCTCTCATTGCAAGAACATTCATTGTATAGTCATCTCTTTTTGCAAGAATATTCATTGTACAGTCATCTCTCATTGCAATAAAATTCATTATAGTCATCTCATTGCAAGAATATTCATTGCAGTCATTTCTCATTGCAATAACATTCTTTATAGTCATCTCATTGCAAGAACATTTATTATAGTCATCTCTCATTGCAAGAACATTCAATATAGTCATCTCTCATTGCAATAACATTGTACAGTCATCTCATTGCAAGAACATTCAATATACAGTCATCTCATTGCAATAACATTTATTGTACAGTCATCTTTCATTGCAAGAATATTCATTGCAGTCATCTCTTGTTGCAAGAACATTCAGTATACAGTTATCTCTCATTGCAAGAACATTTATTGTACAGTCATCTCTCATTGCAAGTATTCATTACAATGGAACATTCTGATTTTGAAATAAAATTGATGGGAACAAACATTAAATCTTCACAACAAGATATTAAGCTTCGACTCTAACACTGGTTTCCTGGATACCAACATGCATACTCATCAAATTCCTGGATACCAACATGCATACTTATTGAATTCCTGGATACCAACATGCATACTCATTGAATTCCTTGATACCAGCATGCATACTATAACACTGAATTCCTGGATACCAACATGCATACTCCATGAATTCCTGGATACCAGCATGCATACTCATTGAATTCCTGGATACTGGCATGTTACTGTAACACTGAATTCCTGGATACCAACAAGGATACTTGAACACTGATTTAAAGGATACCAACATGCATACTTGAGCACCGATTTAAGGATACCAACATGCATACTTGAACACTGATTTAAAGGATACCAACAAGCATGCTTGAGCACTGATTTAAAGGATACCAACATGCATACTTGAATACTAATTTAAAGCATATTAACATGCATACTGTAACAATGAATTCCTGGATGCCAACATGCATACTCATTAAATTCCTGGATACCAGCATGCATACTGTAACACTGAATTCATGGATACCAACAAGGATACTTGAACACTGATTTAAAGGATACCATCATACATACTTGAGCACTGATTTAAAGGATACCAACATGCATACTTGAGCATTGATTTAAAGGATACCAACATGCATACTTGAATACTAATTTGAAGCATACCAACATGCGTACTGTAACAATGAATTCCTGAATACCAACATACATACTCATTGAATTCCTGGATACCAGCATGCATACTGTAACAATGAATTCCTGGATACCAACATGCATACTGTAACACTGAATTTCTGGATACCAACATGCATACTTGAACACTGATTTAAAGGATACCAACATGCATACGTACTAGAACATTGAATTAAAGAATATCATTGTGCATACTGTAACACAATTCCTGGATATCAGCATGCATATAGCAACACTGATTTAAAGGATATCAACATGCAAACTTGAACACTGAATTCCTGGATACCAGCATGAATACTTGAACACTGAATTCCTGGATACCAACATGCACTCTGTAACACAGAATTCTTGGATACCAACATACAGTCTTACATTGAATTCCTGGATACCAACATTATTACTCCAACATTGAATTCCTGGATACCAACATACATAATCCAACACTGATTTAAAGGATACCAGCATGCATACTCTGACACTGATTTAAAAGATATGAAAATGAATAGTGTAACACTGAATTCCTGGATACCAACATGCATGCACTAACACTGATTTCAAGGATACCAACATGCATACTTGAACACTGATTTAAAGGATATCAACATGCATACTGTAACACTGAATTCCTGGATACCAGCATGCATACTGCATCAGTGATTTAAAGGATATTAACATGCATACTGTAACACTGAATTCATGGATACCAGCATGCATAATGTAACACTGAATTCCTGGATACCAACAAGCATAGTGTAAAATTGAATTCCTGGATACCAATATGCATTCTGTAAGACTAAGTTCTTGTATACCAGCATGCATGTTGTAATACTGAATTCCTGGATACAAACATGCATACTGTAACACTGAATTCCTGGATAAAAACATGCATATTATAATGCTGAATTCGTGGATACCGACTTGCACACTGTAACTCTGAATTCCTTGATATTAACATGCATATTGCCATTATCTACTGTTCCTTAATTCTATATATTTACATTTTTGGACCTCTAATCAACACCATATAGCCATGATCATTATGCTGTTCCTTTAAACCCCAACTTGTTCATGTATATTTTACAATGACATACTGTCATTCATTGTGACATTACTTTTGCGCAGAATATGTATGAGAATAGTATGTAAATATTATTTGCAGAAAATTTTGTAAAAATATTGCACAATTTTTTGTGTGTAAAAATCACAATACTATGGAATATAAAGTCTAGATTTATATTTCTGATTCCTTCGTCTGCGTTTGTACATGCTGGTTTGACTTTGAGAAGACAAGGGTGATAACTACACCTACAGTAAATGGACTCTTAGTCCATTTACCAACTGCATAGACCCAGCTTTGCAATCACATAAGGCCCCAGTAGGTCTGGTTTATGCATAGACCCAGCTTTGCCATCACATAAGGCCCCAGCAGGTCTGGTTTATGCGTAGACCCAGCTTTGCCATCACATAAGGCCCCAGGAGGTCTGGTTTATGCATAGGCCCAGCTTTGCCGTCACATAAGGTCCAAGCAGGTCTGGTTTATGCATAGACCCAGCTTTGCCATCACATAAGGCCCTAGCAGGTCTGGTTTATGCATAGACCCAGCTTTGCAATCACATAAGGCCCCAGCAGGTCTGGTTTATGCATAGACCCAGCTTTGCAATCACATAAGGCCCTAGTAGGTCTGGTTTATGCATAGACCCAGCTTTGCCATCACATAAGGCCCCAGCAGGTCTGGTTTATGCAGTTTGTTGGGAGTAATCAGAAGAACAAAGAATATAGATTTTGTTCTGCCAGTGAATTATGTGCTAGCAGATCAGGGTCTATGTTATTTGCAGTTTGACTCAACTTACAAGCATGCATATATGGTAAATTGAATTCATGTTCTTTTCAGTGACAGATTTATGTCTACAAGATAGTTGCAGGAGGCAAACTTTGTAGCATTAATAGGCATTGACTGTATACATTTGTCCATATGAGTATTAGGCTACAGTACACTGAATGGGTCGGATGTAAAAATAGGCCATGATACACTGAATGGGTCTGATGCAATAATAGGCCATGATACACTGAAAGAGTCTGATGCAATAATAGGCCATGGTACACTGAATGGGTCGGATGCAATAATAGGCCATGGTACACTGAATGGGTCTGATGCAATAATAGGCCATGGCACACTGAATGGGTCTGATGCAATAATAGGCCATGGTACACTGAATGGGTCTGATGCAATAATAGGCCATGGTACACTGAATGGGTCTGATGCAATAATAGACCATGGTACACTGAATGGGTCTGATGCAATAATAGGCCATGGTACACTGAATGGGTCGGATGCAATAATAGACCATGGTACACTGAAAGGGTCTGATGCAATAATAGACCACAGTACACTGAAAGGGTCTGATGCAAAAATAGACCATAGCATGCTCAAAGGGTCTGATTCAGTAGTAGACAACAGTACACTCAAAGGGTCTGATGCAAAAATAGGCCACAGTACACTCAAAGGGTCTGATACAGAAGTAGGATACATTATATAAAATGTGTAAATACACTGATAATGCTGTATTTGGGCAGCAGTAATGTGTTAAAAATTCTTCTTCACTGGCATATATAGGTGTAATTCAGTGGCATGCAGGAACGAATGTTCATTGGTTAGTATAGTCTTTAGTGTGCACTTTTTCATACTGTAAGTATATTTCTTTTCTGGGTATGGTATAGGTTTTCATGGTTTTGCCAAACATTATTATCAGAACTTTGAGTTTGTGGATTGGAGAAAGAGGTCCTTCTGTCTTCACAAAGATGTTACCATTACTCAGATTTGTGGATTGGAGAAAGAGGTCCTGTTTTATCCACAGAAGGATGTTACAGATACTTGAGTTTGTGGATTGGACTTCAGCCCTGTTGTTATGTGTTGTGTCCATAAAAAATATTTAGTATGTGAGTTTGTGGATTGAACACGCAAGTCCTATTGTCTCCACAGAAAGGTGTTTAGTACTTCAGATTGTGGATTGAACAAGTGAGTCCTATTGTCTCCACAGAAAGGTGTTTAGTACTTCAGATTGTGGATTGGACAAGTGAGACATGTTGTCTCCACAGAAAGGTGTTTAGTACTTCAGATTGTGGATTGAACAAGCGAGTCTTATTGTCTCCACAGAAAGGTGTTTAGTACTTCAGATTGTGGATTGGACAAGTGGGTCATATTGTCTCTACAGAAAGGTGTTTAGTACTTCAGATTATGGATTGAACAAGCGAGTCCTATTGTCTCCACAGAAAGGTGTTTAGTACTTCAGATTGTGGATTGGACAAGTGGGTCATGTTGTCTCCACAGAGAGGTGTTTAGTACTTCAGATTGTGGATTGAACAAGCGAGTCCTATTGTCTCCACAGAAAGGTGTTTAGTACTTCAGATTGTGGATTGAACAAGCGAGTCCTGTTGTCTCCACAGGAAGGTGTTTAGTACTTTAGATTGTGGATTGGACAAGCGGGTTCTGTTGTCTCCACAGAAAGGTGTTTAGTACTTCAGATTGTGGATTGGAGAAGCAAGTCCTGTTGTCTCCACAGAAAGGTGTTTAGTACTTCAGATTGTGGATTGGACAAGCGGGTCCTGTTGTCTCCACAGGAAGGTGTTTAGTACTTCAGATTGTGGATTGGACAAGCGGGTCCTATTGTCTCCACAGAAAGGTGTTTAGTACTTCAGATTGTGGATTGGACAAGCGGGTCCTGTTGTCTCTACAGAAAGGTGTTATCAGTGCTTGCAGGGCCTTCCATTAGATTTAAAGTTGGCGGGTGAGTTGCCAAGGTAGGCAGGGGGCTTGAGGGACCTCCCCCAATGGGGATGCAGTTTGTTTGTTTTTTTAAAGTAGCCAGGTGTAAAGTAAATGTAGCCAGGCAAACCACCCAGCTCCTGGCTGATAAGGAAAGCACTGACTTGAGTTTTGTGGAATGGAGAAGCCGGTGCTGTCATCTCCACAGAAGGATATTACCAGTACTTGAGTTTGTGGGTTAGAGAGGCAAGTCCAATTGTCTCCACAGAAGGATCTTCATTCATTACGTCTTTAAATTTGTATTTGTAGCTAACATGAAAGCAATGAAAATTGGTAGCCGTCAGATACAAGTGATTTCTCTATGCATAGAACTATCCAGAGATAAAATCTATCACTTTGTGCCAATTTTGCAATTATTGTGATACTTCTGTTTCAGTCTGAACCTGGATGTGTGGTTCATGATGGCATTGATTGGGTTCTCAGTTGGAGTTGTCGGGTTCCTGCTGCATCAGGTCATAGAAGAGATAGCAGATCTCAAGTGGGAGACAACAGAGAAATTCCTTCATGTAAGATCACCATGAACATCCTACATTTCTCTCCATTGTTTGGTGTTGCCTGTGAAATATAAAACATATTTACAGGGTTGTCACACTGTTGGGGAGAGAAAGGATAAAAAGGAGGGAATAAGAAATGCTTTTTTTTTCTTGGCTGGGAAAAGCCCTATATATGTTTGAAAACATTTGTCAAAGTTGGGGATGAGCTGGAGATTTTTTGAAGCACTTTTGATAAATCAGTTGCGGAAAATAATACATAAAAATTCATAATACAGTAAAACCTGTTATGAGAGACTGCCCCTTCTGCCAACAGAAAACGGTCTTTCAAGACAGGTGGTCTCTCATAGCATGTTTGTACAAAAATACCAGTTTCCAAGGTCCAGTTTCAGAACAATTTAAAGAAAAATAACCACAATCACTGTACATATTTTCTATTCTTTATTAATAGTTCTTGTTGAAATATTGTATTCATTCATCTAACAACAAAATTATATAGCAATAAAGATATACTTCTATCATTAAACATGAAATCACATTTACATTTGAAGATCACATATATTAGCATATGAAATCGTTTCTGATTTTCTCGTTTCCTTTATAACAACCTAAATTTGTTTTACCGACATTTAAACCACCTTTTTGCGAGTGGTCTGCTCTTTTTCACTTCTATCAGTTACAGTAATTATTTTTTCAAGCCTTAAAATTTGTCTCTTTTTAGCTGGCGGTTCATCCACTGTTATTAAGGTTCTAGGCATTAACATTATTAGTGCTCAGTTCTAATATCGAATTTAAAGATGGTTTTGACTGGGCTTTGGGAAAATATGAAAAATCCATACATGTGCATTGCATATCTAACAATTACTGAAATAAAAAGAACAATTATCTCATCCAGAAACAGAACCATTTACTCAAAGACAAAAGTGAATGGCTTCATTCTAAGAAGACATACAGGGATTAACTCTTAAACAAAGTATGTAACCCGGTCACACCAACTTGAATAGACGACAGCTTTGATTGGGATGTAATCACTTAACATCAGGGGGAAAAAACAACAAACATCATAAGTCTTGAACACTATCAATCAAATCCTGCAAACTATTCTCGCTTGCTGGTTTAATAGACAATGACCTTATTCACAACCAGGCAATACTGATTAACTCTAAAGACAATATACATGACCACTGCGTCAATTTCGGCACTACCATGGCAATTCATGATATATACATTAGCCTGGTTTATGGACTGTGGTGTTTATCACCAGTAACCACAATCCTTTTTTTTTTTTTAATTATTCTTTTTATGTCTATGTTCTCGCGATATGGTCGTTCATAGGGATTCTGGGTCCTACTTTACAATAAGGCCGGGAAGCAGGCTAAGTGCGGGAATAATTCGTCTGGTTTCCCTGCTTCGTATGCTCCTTGTATTGCTCTCCCCCATACGAATAGTGGAAAATAGCGCAGGGAGCATGTGAAGCAGGGAACCAGACTAGGCATTAATCTACATGTACTTTAGTCTGGTTTACAACAGAAAGTATAAAAAGCTATAAGCATACCTAACACATTTCAGATATCGCTAGCCAGCCTATTTTTATTTTTTTTTTAGAACGGTATGAGCAGTCATTGTTACAGGGGTTAAATAAAGGTCAGTGGAGTTTATCCTCGCTTTTGCAATGCGGTCATTCATAGCAGTTTCGAAATGTATATTTTGCCAAGACTTTGCGGTTGCTGGTCGTGTTCAGTAGGTGGTCGCTCACGACAGAGCGTTTATTTAATAAAATCGATCCGTGCATTACAATTGTGGTCAGAAATGACAGGAGAGCACTCACAGCAGAGGTCACTCATAACAGTTTTTACTGTAATGCTTACCTGATCTTTAGTTAATTGAGTTAAATTACCTCAATTTATACTGAGTACAACCTTAGTTAATTGAGTTAAATTACCTCAATTTATACTGAGTACAACCTTAGTTAATTGAGTTAAATTACCTCAATTTATACTGAGTACAACCTTAGTTAATTGCGTTAAATTACCTCAATTTATAGTGAGTACAACCTTAGTTAATTGCATTAAATTACCTCAATTTATACTGAGTACAATCTTAGTTAATTGCATTAAATTACCTCAATTTATACTGAGTACAACCTTAGTTAATTGCATTAAATTACATCAATTTATACTGAATACAACCTTAGTTAATTGCATTAAATTACATCAATTTATACTGAGTACAACCTTAGTTAAATGAGAAGTACATGATTCCATCAAAGCTGTAAATGCTTACAAAATGTTTGGTAATTTTTATGAGCCTATTTATCAGTGTTTAAATGAGATTGTTTCATGTACTCTTTTTCTGTAATGTTTACTGTCTTATAAACAAACCGGTAACATGACTGCATTTTTGCATTCAGGAGAATTTTAGTATATGGATTCTGAGCTTTTGACAGGTCTGGAAATTTTTATTTCTTGGTCTGGAAAAGGTATGAAAAAGGTCTGGAATCATTTCATTTTTTTTTTTTCTTTTCTTTTTAGGATGGGAAATACACCATTGCATCCTTGTTTGCCTTTGGATACAGCCTTGCATTCATTCTCTTCAGTGCATTTATTTGTGTGGTAAGTGTAACAAGATCAAACAAGATACCAAATGTTTGAAGACATCACCAAAGTAAACACAGGAATCCTTGTAGTATAGACTGTGAATGGATGTTGCAGGAGTTGTTGTACACACTCATTTCTACTTTAAATACATTCCCTAATCACATTACTGTTATGGATATAAACCTGTTATCTCCTGAATCCAGCCCTGCTAAAAGGTGAAAATTCATTTTTTTTTTTCTGTCTATTTCATTTACCCAAAGGGTAAAAGAAAACCTTGCCCATTACCTCCTCTTGCCACCACCAGGTGTCACTAGTTTTTACAAGACATTTCCTGTTAAATAAAAGCCAAATTTATGTTAAGTTCAAACCATCTGTACCATCCATACATAATTTTGGATTAAATTGGAATAATAGTCATTCCTAAACAGGTGGTAAATGTTATTTTTGGAATTTTGCTAATATTTTGTGAAACTTTTCACTGTCTTGAAATTTTTATGCAAAATTTTCCAACATGTTATTTGTTGATGCATGTTTTTATTCATGGTTTCACACACACTGCCTATTGCACACTCACCCATTTAGTAACTGGTGTTGTTTTAGCAACTTGTTAAACACATCGTTAATTTATAAAATTTTGTTGTTTTGTTTTATCTTTCAGTGAAAACTGTTGACAAATAAATGCAACAAGTTCACAGCTAAGGAAGACACATACAGGTCTTGCCTTGCATTTACAACTTGTACTTCATCAGTGTGATGCATGTGCATGCTAGCGGGTGCAAGAGTGTATAGACTACGGTTTGCAAAACTGTACTAAGGCAAAGAAGGAGGGTGATGATGACGCAAATTTTAAAGCTCCTATAAGTAATTATGGTACAGAAAGGGAGTGTACCCACATTTTTAGGCAGCCCAGGTGGTGCAAGTCACCCGTATGTTCAAGTGTGGCATTCAGACCTTTAAGTCCTGTCACATGAGGTGTTTAACATATCTCCATCAAAAGCCATCTACTTTCACTATCATCCAGCCAGTTGAGTGGGCTGTCCAGCCAATCCAGCCAACTCAGTCGGGGGATCTTACTGAGAGATCTATCTTTGTTACTGTGCCTACTGCTTAGAGATCTTAATGGTAGATCTGTCTGTCCTACCATGCTATGGCTATATACAATTAAAATTATGCAGATCTTAGAGATAGATCCATCCATCTAGCCTAGTCTGCAGCATCATCTCTCTTCAGTTATGGTGATTCTCTGTCCTAATATACTTACAGCTACATCCAGTTGTAATTATGGAGATGTTAGAGATAGATCTAGCCATCTTGCCTGGTATAAGGCTACCCAAACACGTTATGATGGGAATTTCAACGAAATACTTCCCCTGAACCAGCCATCCATACAGTTACAACAAAATCATCTGGCAGAGCTGACTTCTCCTTTATTCACTGCTTATCCACATGTTATTGGCCATGAATTATATAGAGGTGATGGTGTCATTGCCACAGGAAATGGTTCATCCCAAAGTGGTACTTGACCATGGACAGTCTGACACATTCAACCACATATCAGATTTAACTCAAAGCATTCAATACAAATTGAGTGGCAGTTAACATGTCTGCTCCATTTGTTATAAAGTGGATAATAAAAAAATTAAAATGATGTGGTTCTTGACACTTTGAAGCATATACAGTACATATTCAGTGTTGGACTTGGCCTTCTTGGTGATTTTCTGACTGGCAAGAAAACTTGGCCAGCCAACATGTCAATGGCCTGAATTGCTTGGATCAATAACAGAGCAGCCCACAATTCAATGGTGAATGTGTTCATTGTCTCTACTATTCTTAACTTTATACATTGTGATGTGTGTTTGTCACTTATCAAAGAAGATGCATTACACTCTTGCTTTAAGGATGACTCCATTTGGATTGCCATTGCTGTTTAGGGGCAAATTTGAAGAAGTTTGTAGGCATTTACTTTCAAGAAGTACCCGTGCAACTTGCCACAATAACCATTTTAGAAAGCTGAAGATATTGATGGTGAGATCATATGCATCTCTCGATCTGAAGGGAATGTGTGTGACTCTCTATCAAAGGGTCAAGAATGCCATCAGTCTCAATCTCACAGATGCCTTTTTGCATGTTCCTAATCACTTGGCATCATTACAACAGATGCCTTTTTGCATGTTCCTAATCACTTGGCATCATTACAACAGATGCCTTTTTGCATGTTCCTAATCACTTGGCATCATTACAACAGATGCCTTTTTGCATGTTCCTAATCACTTGGCATCATTACAACAGATGCCTTTTTGCATGTTCCTAATCACTTGGCATCATTACAACAGATGCCTTTTTGCATGTTCCTAATCACTTGGCATCATTAAAGTTTCTTGGTTTACTTACCTTGACATAGTTTATCCATTTCAAGTGCTTATGTTAAGCCCAAATAAAGAGTTCTATGTCTTTGTCTAATTATGGATTAGGTCATAACCCAGTTTTGGTCAACTTCCTCTATGCCAACTGCATTGTATCTAGACAGTCTCATCGAAAAACATGGTAAGTTCTATTTTCCTCAAGTGTGAAAGCAACCTGTTGTCCCTTTTGAATCATCTCTGTTTTCTCATGAATTGGGAAGAATCTGACCTTAATCCATGCCATTGTTTTGTCAGCCTTGGTATGGAGGTAATAAACAATGTCAGTCTTCTATAGCAGCAGAGAGGGTGAACAGACCACTTGTCTAAAAGGGTTTGTTCGCAAAAATAAAGGTTCCTCCAGAGGCTGAAAAATACAAGGTCAATAATGCCAAACTGAAGCCTGTAACCGACCGAGATTTCTCTAATTGGGTTAGCTCATTTTGTTACTTTTTGACACTTGTGTTTTCAAATTTTATGTGTGTTCAGTTACTCTTCACCCACTTACTGTTGGTGGTCGCCCTCTCTGCTTCTGTAGTGTGGTGTAATTAAATCATTATTATATCAATAATGGAATCTCACACATCTAAACTAGCTCGACAGTGACTAGAGGCAATTAAGAAATATATTCCAGTCTGTGATTCTGTCAAACAACTGCAACAACAAAAAAAAACAACAAAACAACAACCACAACAAAAACAACAACAACCAGTCCAAACAACAAGTGAGGAAGAAAAATGGCAAGATGCCCCCAGTGCAACTGGAAGTGGTATTGCTACTCAAGGAAGTGGACTTATTACTCCATGTCCCAATAACGTCCTTGCCAATGTGGACAGATTAGAAATTCTCATTGGAGGAAAATGAGCCGGTAATAATTCCCCAGCAATCATTAATGAAGCAGCTGCTATTTGTCAGCGATTGTTTACAGGAGGTATTACGGATATTAATGTTTATCGGTCCCTCATCGATGAAATCATTGATGATTACCACAGTGATTGATGCAGTTAAATACAATGACTAAAATAAGATGATCATGCATAATGCTCAACATGGACCGATCATGGCCAGGGTGATAAATTTGTGATTACCAACTTATAAAGCGATCTATAGTGATGTACTCGGTGATGTTGTTCGGGGTCTATTTAGAAGGATAGCCCCAAAAGCAATACCAATTGCAAAGCAACTGAGAATGAAAGCTATTGACGTTGTTCGTGAAAAAGGTATTGGTGATGTTGCCATTAAAGTATTCTCAGCAATCAAAGATAGACTAGCACAATTGATACGACGAAAGCAACAATCAGTAAAATTACCCAGCACTGAGGTGATGCCTGCAAATGTTAGTAAAATAATAAATCTAGCTGCAAATGAAAAACTAGCAGCAATGGCATTGCCATCAATGGCTGGTGGCAAAGAAAAAAATATAACTGCAAGTTTGATAGCGGGAAGTGGTTTTTATGTTAGACGATAGCAAATATAATAAAGATGTTCAAATGTGTATCTGATCCCACATTCGACATGGATGCACCAGTACTCAAAGATGAATCTGTGCGCGATTATCAGTATTATTCTTATGACGCACGTGTACCTGATGCACATGGAAAAATCGAATTACAAGTTCAGGATACAAGTAGATATTTTTTACTTGCTGAGGCTTTCATTGAGATCGAAGGTAGACTTTTGAAATTAGATGAAACAGCATACGCAATTGGTGATTGAGTTGGTTTTGTTAATAATGGCGTTATGGCGTTATTTAACAGTGTCAAATATATGATTGATGGTCGGGAAATTGAAGTTTGCCATAATGATGTCGACATTGCTACGATGATACTTGGCCTTGCAAGATACAGCGATGATTACTCAAGATCAGTTGGTCCGTCAATGATGTTTGCACTGATCAACCCAAGAATAGAAACGTAACACTAAATGCAGCAGGGGACACAGTTGTATCAGTGAATGAAAATTTTAACTTGGGATTTGCATCACGTCGGTCGATGTTAAACAATGATGAAGAGTTTTCATGTGTAATTCCACAGTCACATATCTTTGGATTCTTTTGAAATGTGAGAAAGGTTATATTTGACGCTAAACACACTGTAGAACTTGTAAGAAAACCTACTGACAATGATGCAATATGGCATGCCGAGGGAGTTAATGCAGCTGCAACTGTGGCGCTTCATGGAAAAGTAATATTAACAAAACTTTCATTGTGGATGCCAGTAATGACTATATCCCTCGCTGAAGAACAACGGTTACTTTCTTTTATGGATCAAGGTGGTAAATCAGCATTGTCATGGTTGACGATGACTACAGATAGTATTCAAAGTGCTGTTAATGGTTTATTTACATGGAAGATAACATCGCAACCAGGTGTCTTTGCACTGTGATATATATTTATTGCTTTCCAAGATGCTTATGAATAAATTCACAAACGCCTATTGCAATGATATTCGACAAACTTGGAATTAGTGATGTTTCACTGAGAATAAATGGACATCAAGAACCTTCTGAAGACATATTGTTAAATTTTGCAAGAAATCATGTTGCATGTGCGTATCATTGTTTAATGACATTCATGGGACGTGATCAGAATGTTGATACTGGCTTACAAATACCTCAGCAGGATTTTACAGCATTGTATCTAATTTATTACTTTTCTCTGGAACATTTAGATTTATTTAGGCAATCTGTTGTTGATGTACACTATCAAGCCCATGTGGAAAAAGGAGTTATTGCTAATTACAGACAAATCGCTGTTATACTCTGTGATTAAACAATGCTACTTGAAGGTGTTGTGGACGAATGAGAGTTATTGATACCCCAGTGGAAAACATGTAATTAAATTGCTCATGATATTCTATGTCATATCATCATGTAAATGTTACTCTGACTCCTTGTCAGATTAAAAAACTACAATCAGTATCAAAAGAGAACTGTGGAATGAAAATATCACTAAAAAAGAACAAATTCAAGTTAGTCCGAATAAACTATCATTGTCAGAATGTCAACTCAGGCACTTCAGTGAAGCCAAATGATCAAAGACCGGCATATGACTTAATCTTTCTGCAGGTGCCATTAAAGACACCGCTAAGATGGGTGGTATATTTCCACTTCTCGCAGCTATACCAGCATTAATAGCTGCTGCAGACCCAGCTGTTGCAAAAGCAGCTGCGCTTGGTGCTGTTGGAACTGCTGCTGGGATGTCACTAAAGAAAGCAACAGGTCATGGAATAAAAACTTCCAAAAAAAAGGGAAAGGGTCTAAGACTGACAGGAATTCCTCATTCATGGTACAGAAAGGGTTTAAGACTTCCTGGGACAGTTCGTTGATTCTTCCTATGTCCAATTTTGATTTACTTGATGCTGTTAAAAAACCAAATATCAAAAACTTCAGAGGTGTTTTTATGCGCAATCAATTACTTTACAAACCAAACAATATTTTGATTCATATGGGTTGGCACCACCAAAAGAATTTTTAAACTATGTTAGCAACATGCAAAGTATTCCAATCTGGTATTCAACATTACCAACATAGACAGTAACTGATCCGCCAATATGTGGTCGTGAAGTACTCCCTGTCCTCAACGCTGTGTCATCATCTACAACACCACCTCATAAAGTCGTTCATGAATATAACACATTGTCCAGTGTTTTAAACAGGCATTAGTAAATATAATGGTAGATATTTACTGAAGATCTGCGACATCTAAATCCCAGCAAGGTGACTTATCCAAGTATGCAACGCTTGCTTAGCTCAGAAATGAAATCAATGATTTGTTAAACAGTGCAAGCGTGGATCAGAATGAAGTAGTTGTTTTTCAGGACAAAAAGGGACTATTAAAAACAAGTAACATACAACTGTCAGATGTACTCATATGAATTCCCACCACGGTTATTGACAATATTGTTACATTTACTGATAAAGGCAAAATACAAGATTCCAGTGATTCACTTTGCAATTATGTCAAGAAAACCAGTGATGCATTCACAGATAACATTATCATGAATCAAATAAATTTACAAGTCTTGGAGACCCAGCCGCAGACGCAGACAATGCAAAGAAAAATATGTCGATGATAAAGAATCTAAGTTTTTGTCAGTTAATGGAGGTATGATGCATGCATTTCTCGATATGAATAATAACGGCATTAATAATCTCAGAACACCAGAATCGGATTTCAATGCTGCAAGAAAAAATATGTCGATGTTAGCAACATCCCGACAATGACATCGTTAACGACAATCAATGATGGAATGACCACATTCAGAACTGAGTTTACTAATCACGTAAACACATTTTTAAATTTTCGTAGAAACGTAAATGGAGCCATTAATGAATTTTTTGGAAGTAGTTATTGATATTAAACTCGTTGATATTAAAAAGATTACCGACAGTGCAGCATATACAGTAGCATCTGGATCAGCAATATGGACAATACTCAATAAATCGATCAAACATTGTGCTGAGGTTACCGGCATATTCAGGTTCTAGGTAATCTGAGAGTCAAAATTTACGGCATCTACCACACTTTTACGCCGTCTTCAACAGTCTGGACCTTCTGTATTGTTAGTATTACTAGATCAAAACGATGAAGTATCATTTATGGTGGAACCCAAAGAAAAACTTAGGCTTGTTGTATTATTGGTGTCTTGAATTAGTCGCTAAACTACCACCTATGTAAAATATAATGAATCAAACCCCAATCGACATTCAATGTTTTAGGTATGAGCAAGTGTGTTCATGGCATAAACAACAGAAAAATATCATCGACGATTATACAGTAAAACAAAAAAAATATCGCAGACGTGTCATTGTTACTGACATAATTGTATACTCTGCATCTGCGGTCATCACTGGAACAGTAATGATCATCAGCGCATTGTCAGCACCAGCAATAGGAATTGGTGTTGCCATTTTAACTGGTGTTGCTGGTATTCTTAATATCATCGCAAAGAAAATATCCACATGCGCGGTTGATAAATTACATGAGTATACAGTAAAGTTACATACAGCGACGCTAGCATACTCCAAATTGTCTTCATTGATATCATCAGGTCTCAGCGATGGAATAATATCAGATCAAGAGTTCACAGAAATAATCCTGATTTTTCAATCAGGAATTCACCATGAGGCAACGACAGTGACTTCGACTTTGTCAAATCCTGATTTAAAATCAGGTTTAAATAATAATGTCATCATCACAAGAACTACTATAACAGATCGTCACTAATACAACACCGTTAAAACCACAATGATATCAGCAAGTTCAACTAATCCTGAGTTTAGCGTTAGCTTTCCAACTGTGATTCCAGTGAAAGAAATAGTGCTAGCACAATTACAAGTTTATTACAGCTGGCCAAATATTAGATCAAAACCATTTGGTGGATTACAACCAAATAATTCATTAATATTCTCGTGTAAAAACAAACCTGATGGACTCCCCGATTGGCAAGTTGTAAGTATTCCTACAGGCAGTTATCAGATTGAACAGATCAACGATGAATTCCAGTGCAGAATCAAAACTGTCACAGGAAAAGAATCAAAGATAGCTATCACTGTTCACGAACCAACATTATCAGCCTCGATAGAAATATCTACACCAGATTATGCTGTTGATATATATCAATCATTGATTTGAAGTGTACTGGGCTGGCCTGAGATTCCACCTGTTTATCAAGGGCTGCCAGAACCAAGCAAAGATGAAAAAAATATTTATAAAGCTTCCAGAATATCAGAAAACTTGCCCATGGAAAGGCATAATAAAATCAGGTAGAATTGAACTTTTTTTATGATGGCGAATTATATTATGCTGAGGATTCTGATGTTAAGGTAAAAAGTGAACTATACGACTATGATGATACATTTGGCCGTATAATACTTAACAGAAAATTCTTTGAGGAATTTACTGACACTTTAAAATCTGAGCATACAAAAGCACTTGGTGAATTAATAAATTTATTTTCTAATATTACCAGACACTACAACGATAATATAAAACAACATATCATTGAAACTATACAACACCTGAACATGATTGCATCAGATACTGATTATCTCAACAATACTGCATTTTATTACAAAAATTTTAGAGAAAATGTTTTTGGTTTAAATGAACCTAAGAAGGTTTTAGATGATGATGATCTAATAAAATTAGTTAATGAAGTCGTCAATGAAAACTTTCCAAAAGTCCTCACAGCCGAAAAATAAACCTGCCAGCAGGTATTCTCAAACACAACAATAATCCATATGGTGAAGGCTGCCATGTTTCACTGGGCATTGTAAATATAACATCAATGATCACAGTCAACCTTGTATGTGACGTCATTGATGGTAGTTATCAGGTAGATCTTGAAAAATCCAATCAAGCACAGCAAGGATACATATTGTATTCATTTACTCTGCAAGTCCCACCAGGATATTTGATTAAGCCTGTTGATCTGAGATGTCATAATCCGCTATTATCAAGGATACATTTGAAACTTACTGACCAAGCCAGACACTTGTTGGATTTAAGAGGATAATCACTGAATATAAATCTATATATGCATTCGTAGAACGTCATCATAGATATTCATTGAAACACCAAGATCAGTATTTTGGAAAACAAAAAAAAAAAAATTATAAATCTGAAAAAAAAATTATAAATCTGAAAAAATTTATGAAATTTTGTGAAAAATCTGTGAATTTGTGAAAAATTTACCCTTTTTAGTTGATTTTGTCATTTTTTGGTCAAATTTCTCATTTTTCTTTGGGTTAAAAGGTAAAATATCTAATTGGTTCTATTTAGAGAAATTAAAAATATCAATTTTTCCCTGTTTTTTTTCGCAAATTTGCCTTGTTTTTTCAGGGATTTTGTCAGGTTTTTTTTTGCAAATTTCCTGTTTTTCATTATTTTACAGTGAAAATTTGATATTTTTAAATTTCTCTCAATAGAACCAATTAGATATTTTACCTGTTTAACCAGGTTTTTTTTTGACTTTGTGGGGGGGGTTTCGATTAATTGTCTGGTTTTGTGAAAATTATAAATCGGAAAAAAAACAATCTGTCAAATAATTATATATGTACCAATACATAAAGTCAAGACAGAAAAATGAATGCAGGCACAGTTAACGAGAACATAGTATTACTGTTGTGTGTGATCTGAATTATGCACACTCTTGCATTAAATTTGAGAAACTTAAAAAAAATATTCTGATTCAGAATAAAATTAAATATTATCAGAATAAATTTGATTGAGTAAATATTATTATCAGAATAAAAATAAATATTATTATCAGAATAAATCTGAGTAAATATAATCAGAATCTGGATAAATATTATTATCAGAATAAATCAGAATCTGGATAAATATTATTATCAGAATAAATCAGAATCTGGGTAAATATTATTATCAGAATCTGAATAAATATTATAATCAGAATCTGATTCAGAACAAAAATAAATATTTTACCGTTCCCCCTTGTTTCACTTTCACTTTGTTTCATTGTTATTACAGTCACTGGTGACAGCGCTTTCACTTTCACAGTCATCTCTGACATTATGGATCGTTTCACAATCAGACATAATCTTTCTCAACTGTCTTATATTAGCATTCACAATCTTTTTTTGTTTCGTATTCATGAGACAATTCTGATCTAATTTTTTCAATTGCGTGTGCGAGTGGAACAAACCTGTGTATCTATATCTGCTGCCAAGGACTGCATCATTGATTGCTGGATCAACTTCATGAATCTATAATCAGCTGGAAATGTATATCTATTTTTGAATTTACTTTGTTGTAATGATTCAAATTCACAAATAATTTTTTCAGGATTAAGTTGATCAGAAATTTTTATACCGTCATGTAATTTTTCAATCGCAGAAATAATAACATTAATATTTTCATAAATCATTATATAATAAATATTTATTTAAAATAAAAAAAATATTTGTATTCTTCAATGAGGAATGTATTTAGAGTATATGCATTCATTATAGTAGCATATTATATACAAGGACGGCAAAACATATAATAGTATATACATCATTATATATAAGGACGGCACATATATATAAGAACGGCACATGCATATAAGGATGGCACAACATATAATATTAACTATAGTAACATATATACAGCATTATATGTAAAGACGGCACATACATATAATAGTATATACATCATTGTATATAAGGACAGCACATATATATAAGGACGGCAAAACATATAATAGTATATAGATCATTGTATATAAGGACGGCACATATATATAAGGATGGCACAACATATAATATTAGCATATATACATCATTAAATATAAGAAGAATGGCACATACATATAATAGTATATACATCATTGTATATAAGGACAGCACATATATATAAGGACGGCACAACATATAATATTAGCATATATACATCATTAAATATAAGAAGAATGGCACATACATATAAGGATGGCACAACATATAATATTAACTATAGTAGCATATATACAGCATTATATATAAGGATGGCACATACATATAAGGACAGCACATACATATAATATTAACTGTAGTAGCATATATATATAAGGATGGCACATACATATAAGGATGGCACAACATATAATATTAGCATATATACATCATTAAATATAAGAAGAATGGCACATACATATAAGGATGGCACAACATATAATATTAACTATAGTAGCATATATACAGCATTATATATAAGGATGGCACATACATATAAGGACAGCACATACATATAATATTAACTGTAGTAGCATATATATATAAGGATGGCACATACATATAAATAGGGGCCTTCTCTACATTCAACAGATTTCTGCAGACCCTCCCACATAATCAACCCCGGGGAGTACAAAAGTGCACCCACCAAGTGGTGACATGGTGGGAGGGTGTATTTTTTTTTTCTGTTGAAGTTCGAGCATGTGGTGGCCCCCACTATATTATGAAAAACTGCGATAATCGCCCTCCATCGACAATGTATCAGTCACGGGAAAAGAACTCAAGACCTTGAGTATGAGAATTTGCCACGCTAGCACTGCACCATGGACTCATCATTACAAATATATGTTCCAGAAATTATTATGAAGTTACCTATGCTGACCTACATGTGATTAATAATTATTGTAAACTGTAGCATGGATGTTACCTGGAAGATCTCACGCAGTCAGAGCATGACTTACTGTTTCAGGGATGAAATATCCTTTTACTGTTACTCCACTGACAGCTAATTGCTTACAGGTAGTTAAATTACTGAGTATAACACAGAAAAAAATAATCGCTGCAGTCATGTAATATTGAGCAGTAACAAAGGGGGCAACTGCTTTAATTACTCTACCAGAGAGAGCTTTGCCTGACGGAGTTATCTCCCTTCACAATTCTTGAGGTGTGTAATAATTAAATATTATTTGCTGATTATATTTCTTGGAAAATGCCAATTTGGTTATATTATTTGTGACAAAGTGTATTGAACACCTGCAAATATCAAAATATTTTCCAGCTGCATATATCGATGCAAATATTATTTCTTCATCAGTCTCTATATTCAAAGATACAACTGATTTGGGAGACTTACAATTACTGCCAGTATTTCAGAATTTGCAATTTTGACTTTGTGTAACAGCTCACAAATTACATAAAGAATTATCAAGTTTTCTACCATTGATGTAATCAATCACAAGTCTGTCATCGATTATTCCATGAAAACATTTGTACACAAATTTATGACAGAGATAAATTTTTTTTTCCAGCATGGAATATGAGATACCCAGTATTAATGAGAGAACCGACTGTTTTTTTTAAATCAACAGTTCCTGATTACACCATCACGAGATGCCTCATAATTTTTAATGATGGGATGCTTTGCAAATTCATTTTGCTCCATTTATGTAATAATATTATTTGTCTGAATTATTATTTTTAAAATCTGGCTAGAGAGTCTTTGGCAATTTTTTATAGGAGATCCAACACCATCGGTAATTTTTTTATCATAATATTGTTTCAGCTGTCTGTATTTTTTACCACCACATTGCACACACAACTGAGTTTGTCCTCTAACCCCAACACCACACTTCAAACACAGTTTTGGTCCTAGGCACCCTCTATGAACACTTTGCATGTGGTATCCACAGCATTCATTTACGCAAGCTTTGTTACAAGGAACTGAAAAACCGATCATAAGCCACCTGCATTTATTCTTTGTTTGAATCATTATATATATATATATATATATATATATATATATATACTTCAATTTAAATATATATTTGCCTCAATTATAATATGGAGGAGTTTGAGAGATTATCTGTAATTAAGCCCTCTAAAGCCCGATTCGATCTTGACAAACTGCCAAAACCAAAATTTAGTTTTTTGATGCAAGATCTGGCTTTAACAAATAGGGATATAACTGATTATATCTGTGAAGCCAAGAAGGAATTTTGCGACAATGGCGCATCTCATGTTTGGTCAGCATTCAGAATTATTGCAATTATCGATACTAGAATGAATGACGAGTGAGCAGCAAAGATTATTAACTATCTTGACAATCAAAGATATTTTATTCTAATAAAATTTATTGTAGAGACAGATTATCTGTGACAAATGTGACCCTGTCCGACTTCACACTGGAAATAATATTGTCACGTTAAATAAAAATTCCAGACCAGGAATGTTGACTGGTATTGACAAACCATATTATGAACGAACATATCCTGTGACTGCAGTTGTTTATGCTATGTATCCGCTAAATGATAAACCTAGCATTGATGATCTCAAACCGATGAAACTGTCAAGGCTAAATTGTGTAGCTGAACGAGTTACAGAACACTTCACAAACGCGATATGTGGAAACGGTTTAATGGATTTATGATGTAAAAAAGTAAATGAGTGGGCAGAAACAGTTGAAGATACTGGAGCGTCTATCAGCGACATTGCTGAGCTGGGGAAAAAATTGAAATTCCCCATAACAGTGAAGACGTTAATGGGGTAAGTTTTACACAAATCAAAATATAAATCAAAGGGAACTCTGATAGAATTTATTGATCATAACGCACATGCATGGACGTTGGCCGTAACAATATTTCCATGAGACAGAACAGTTAAACTTTATAATGATTATATGTTTTATTTTATCAGAAATATCAGTAAGAGTGACCCTGTATCCGTTTGGCTGTTTCAAAGTTCCGATGATGGAAACTGTGATCAATTTGTATGATCTGACGGAGACATTTATCGTGCAGAATCTCTCCACAAGGAAATGAAAAATCTTGTGTTGAAATATACCGATGAGGCTGAACAATTACTGAATAATTGTTGTACCATTCCATCAGTTCCTGCTCAGTTTGCTCAGGAGAAAAATTCATGGTAGCCGACAAGATCAGAATTCTTTTATGTCCAGCACAGTTGTATCAAATACGGACATGGCAGATTGTGGAATACTAAATATGATCATAAAGATGTTATCTTGGTTGATATGGTAGCATGTTATCCTGGGAGTTTTCTTGGATACGGAGAGTGTTCTGAATACTTTAAGAGATTTGGACATCCAACACACGAGATGACCAGAGTTGCAAATAAATAGACCCTTGCCAAATTTTGACCAGACTGGATTCGCCTGTATAGAGTCATTCGAGCTTGCACCGAAAAACCTTCATCTGATTGTTTATGCATGGTTTGGAAGACATTTTTCAGAAAAATATTGGGCTCCAATAGTTTTATTACGATATATGCTTGATAATAAATTTTTAATATCTTTGGTTGTAAGTGAAGCAATTATATCATATCGTCCACAGAAACAAGTTTGGTTGCCACAGCAGAAGAAATATTCTGATGATGAAAATCCTGATATGACTGATTATGAAAATAAAGTTGAAAAAGATCTCGGCAGAAAAATAATTGCTAAGTTTACTCAGGGTAGTTCATGTAATCATAAATGACATTGTACAAGATTAATCATCGATGATGCTGAACTCAATTTTATAATTGCTGATACAGTGGAGAAAAACACATTTATAAGCCGGAAAAATGCTTATTTATCAGACGGAACTAAATTAGGTACAGTTGTGAGCTATATTGATGGTGAGTCACCGCAGTTTATTTATTTAAGATCTTCGATGTTAGCATATGTTTTGATAAATTTATTATCGATGATAAACAAATTTCCTGATACCACAGTTAGAGTTGCCACAGATTCATTTTACATTAATAAAAAATATGTGGATTTGTCAAAACAATTACATATTGGCAATTATGCATCATGGGGTGAATGGAGAATAAAACGAGAAAATATATTTAGTTATTCTGAATCTGCTGACGTCGAAATTAAGGGGATATATTACAAGAATAATCAAATATCACAATTATCATCTGCACCATCGGTATATGATCCTGTGGCCAGACATAAAACCGTTTATCTCAATTGGTGTGGTGGTTCTCATAAAACAACGCATGCAATTGAATTATTTCTGAACAACTGTTCAGATATGGTTGATTTGACACCCATACATAGACTTGCCAGAGAAATGAACGAACATGGAGTAAAATCTCAAACTTATTATAGTTTCTTTAGATGGTGCAGAGACACATGGACTAATGAACAAATGGGTGAAATATACATTCCTAAAATTATTATCTGCAATGAAATATATACAGTATCGCTGGAAGTATTAAAAATATTTCTTGATTGGTTATTAACGAAAAATACTGCTGCATTAATGTGTGGTGATCATGCTCAACCACCACCTTTTGCTGGATTGTCTCAATATGAATGGTTAAAAACGTTTGTAGATTATTACGAAGAAATAACTGATGATCATAGAGCTATTGATGAACCACTGAAAGAATTTAAAAAGTTAATCAGACTGCAGCCAGATAAAATTCAATGTGAGATAATGCATAAAGTAATTCCAGAGACTGCTATGAATGATTTTTGGAATTTGTGGAGGCCTGCTGATTTGATAGTTGCAAGTAGAAAGATAGTTCATGATACACTTCAACAACAATTATTTCTGTTACATAAAGAAAAGTTTTCAAATCTACCTGTACCATTTGTGTTATCACCCAGCAGATACGTGATAGCAGAATATCGATGTTGAATTTCCTGGAACTGATGAAAAACAAAAACTTGTGCTAAATGATATTGTTTTAGTTCCTGTCAGTGCTGTTGAGAGCGAGTTAACGATAGACAAAACTCCATGGACACTAGGATATGCTATAACGATTCATTTGTCACAAGGATTAACTATTTCTGATACAAGTATTTGGATTATTGATGATCGGATCGAATGGTCAAACCTGTTTATGTCGCAGTATCTCGAGTCAGAAGAATATCTCAGCTGCGGAGGGTTATCATAGACTTCACAGAAAATAATAATCAAACTCAGGAAATCAATGATGATGTGGTAAAGAAAAAATTATCTGGTTATAAACAATGTGACAAAAAAATAAGCGCAACTTTGATCTTGATGCTTAATTTATCATGACACCGAAACAATGACAGAATAATCATTGTGCAAGCTGTAACACAGTAATGTTATGGCAATGTTCGAATAATAATCCAAGACAGTTTACAGTGGATAGAATTGATAGTAGTCTTGGCCACACACACGAAAATGTGATGCTGACCTGTCTTGAGTGTAATCGACGTCGAGGAGCCAGTTTACAAAAGTGAATGTGGTGGTAATTGTGTGTCTTCAGGAATTACTTGTAATTGTTTGCGTACAAATCCACACTGAGGAGCAGTTGAATCTAGTCTATAAATTGCAGGTCTACATGTGGATCTTACCATGCTGGAAATTTTATGTGTGGTCACACTCCAAATAGGATCAGTTGCTCTTTTTTTACCCCCTTCAAGTTCACCAGATTCATATAAATATCTACAGTCACATTACCTAGTACTGGTTGTTTTGAGAAAGAGTCATGTCGTTGTATTGGTATATGTTTCTTTGTGATAGCATTGGTAGGCTTCATGGCAGTTGCATGAGTAATTTCATTATTTAACGCAGCTATCACACTTGGTAATCTTGCAACCCATTCATGAGATCTCTTGTCTTTCTGAACTTTATTCAGAGATATTTCCTGCACATACTGATATCCAAATAACTGCTCAGCAAGTGTTTGGTTAAATCGTTCAATGATTGCCTGATCACGATGAATTGCGGTATGTCCTCGTCTGATTTTAACATTATGATTTTTTCATCAGAGATGATACTACACCAAGAAATTCTTTACCAGGATCAACCTGTAATAGTTGTGGCCATTGTAGACCACCATGTTGATAAATTCGTTCAAATGCAGATGCAACTTCATTTGCTGTTTTAGTTGATAGCGCCTCTGTTTCTTTGTATCTACTTAAACGTCAATGACAATTAACTCATATTTGTATGTGCATGATTGACGTCTACCGGTTTTAATAGTATCATGTGGTAAAAACAGAATATCTGCTTGATGAACTTCATTGGGAATGCTGACATCAAAATGTGCATACTGAATTTTTTTAGGTGGTGGTAGATAAATTTGCCATATTGCCTGTCGTGCTAACCAATTTGCAGCAACAGAACGTGTAACATTTGCTGCATCAGCAAGTTTACTAATCACTGCTCTGCCTGTCCAGTATCCACTTGGGCTATAATAAATAGATTCCATTGTATAATAATAATCGGTTGATTAATTACCAGCCCCTAGCACTAGTTTTATTGCAGATTTTACTAGAAAACTAGCAAGTTTTTCTCTGAGAGATTTATTTTTTATGGAATTTAACGAATGAATTAACTTCATGTCTGCAATATGTCATTGTTGTAAATCTTTGTTTTTATACGCAACATCATGAACATGACATGCTTGATCAATCGCATTTATTGGATACTCTCCAGGTCTTGGTTGATCTCGTTCGTCAAGTCAGATATCAAGTCGAGTTCCAGGACCACATTAATCATATCCTGGAAGATGTTTTTCTCCTGGGTACTTAGCCCATGGAGCTTCTGGTAATTTTCCCAGTGAAGCAACAATATCACCACCTGTCTTCAGGCGAAACCAGATAAATTTGTATTTTTTTGTACCACATTTCACACACTTGCCTGTAAGTGCACTTTTTTTATTTTTTGTTATTATTGTTGTTAATCCACTGGTGGGGGTGGGTGCTTTGCATCGAACACAATATAAATCCATGTTATTTATTATATATTTGTACAACTTGGATGTCATTGATTTTTCAGCGACACAAAAACAAGAGCCAGCCAAACATCATCCAGCGCTACCAAATTCTATCAGAGCAATTATCATAGGCCCATCTGGGTCTGGTAAGATGCAATTGTTGCATAATCTGATAATGAGATGGCTGAAGTGGGATAAGTTATATTTAGTGGCACCATCTGTAGATGATCAGAGATGCTACGATGTGCTTAAAGATTTTAATGAAAATGCAAAGTTGCTGGATGAAGACGGTGACACTGATGGTGGTGTTGATTTTATCACTGATATTGATGAAGCCCCATCTGTAGACAACGTCGATGGATTTATTAATAATCTTGTAGTATATGATGATGTGATGCTGGACAAACAATCAAGTCCAGCTCAGATATTTTCTCGAGGCAGACACAAAAACACCGATGTTATATATATTACTCAGCGATATACACAAATGCCTAAAGTGATGAGAGATAACTGCAAAGTTTTAGTTATGTTTAATGGAGTCGATACACATACTCTACGAAACATTCATCAGACTTGGTGTTCAGGGGACATGGACATGATTAAGTTCAAAAACTTCTTTTCAAAAGCACAAGCTACCCCACAAGGATTTATCATGATAAATTTACACGATCCTCGGTCGAGGTATCGTATAGGTCTTGATAAAATTTTCTGTTGACGCTACAGCATCAGAGAGAGCGACGACCAACAGTAAGTGGGCGAAGAGTAAATGAACACACATAAAATTTGAAAACACAAGCATCAAAAAATAAGTAACAGAATGAGCTAACCCAATTAGAGAAATCTCAGTCGGTTAGAGGCTTCTGTTTGGCATTATTGACCTTGTATTTTTCAGCTTTTGTTGGAACCTTTATTTTTGCGAACAAACCCTTCTAGACAAGTGGTCTGTTCACCCTCTCTGCTGCTTCTATATCCCCCTCATATTTGTATTTTTTGCATTGTATAACTCAGTCATTATGACAGAACAGGGGTTTCAGCAAAAGTTTGTGCAGCTCCTAGTCTAATTCATTGCGGCATTGGATTTGATTCTGCAGATCTGCCTTTACATGCACCCATTACAAATGGCTTTGGCACACAGTAGGAATTCCTCTGGAGAAGCCCCAGCTGGAAGTGACAGTATGTACCAATGCCAGTAATATGTGGCTGGGGAGTCCTTATGTTGTCAGACTTCAAATATGGTCTGCCTAGGAGAACTGCCTCTTTTCATCAGACCCATACAAAAGTTATCATAAATGCCTTTCAGTTCTAAAAAGACAGACTCTGAGAGAAGTCAGTCCTGATTATGTCAGACAGCTTCATAGTAGTGACTTGTCTCCTCCAATGGAGTAGGGATGGGGGTACCATTTCGTCTGACCAGTGTGTGCTTGTTTGGCATTTTCTTATCAGTGCTACCAACTTCAGATCAACGTACAAGTCAGAAAAATTCCCAGCAGAATGGTCCCTTCATTGGTTGCTTTTATTTGTTGGCGTGCTTTGGGGGCATCCAATTATAGACCATTTAAAACAAGGTGGAACCACAAAAGGGTCAAATTTGTCTCCCCAGTTCCAGACCCAAAACCTTGGACCAAGGATGTCAATAATTTTGGATGGGATATGGGTTTGTGTCTACCCTTTCATGGTCTTTGTACAGAAAAAAATAGAAAAAATAAGTGGTCAGAATTGTAAAATAATTCTGATAGCCCCTCCCTGATAGGACAAGTTGTGGGTCAGCGATCAACTTGATCAAGCAGTAGACCTACCCAGGAATATTACGGTCAGACCAGATCGTTTCAAACAACAATAACTACAGGTATTCCACCTCTGGCCAAACTCCTCTCCTCCATGCCTGGCTCATGGCTTGTCAGCACAACCATACATGAGAAAGAATTTATACCTTTGATTGTGGAGAGAATCTCAAGAGCAAGAATGCTGTCCACTCTGAATGCTTGCGAATGAAAGGGGTTTGTTTTCAGGTACTAATGTTGAGTCTGTAACATAGTCCTATTGAGTGTCTCAACATATCAACTGACTTTTTTCTTTGGCTCTGCGAGAATAAAAAGTGGCACCAGTTACCATTAAAGGTTACTGCTCCATTATATCTGACACATTGAGGCATCATGGCAGAAGAGATATCGTCATGACCTATCAGACCTACTAACCAATTTAGATTTTAATACACCAAAATCCCTTACTGTTTCGAAACTGGAATCTGTCTTGGATTTTTGTCATGCAGAAAAATTTGAGACATTTGCCCAGGCTTCACTGAAGCTGTTATCATTTACTAACCTATTTCCTGATAGCATTAGCTTCAGGATGAAGGGTGAGCAACTTGCATGCCTTTTCAATAAACCTGAAACTATCTTTAGTTCAAATCGGAGAGTTCAGGGATCCTCATGACCGAACCAGTCCAGTCACCATCACTAGGCAGTCAGAGAGCCGTCATACACTCCCTCTCATCTGTAGATAAATCGAGCACTGTGGCCAAGCAAGATCCTGTCCACGCCTACAAGCACTGCTAGAAGCGCACAGAGACAAGTCTGCTCATCCATCCATCCATCCATCCGTCCATTTTTTATTTAGAAAACATGACTCAAATATCATTCATGATATCGAGTATCATAACTATCTTATCATGGGCTAAACAGCAAACTTTTTGTACCAGGCCCCCCTTTACTGTCATTTATTTTTTTTCTGGTTGGGTCGGGCCCCGAAGATGGGCAGGCCCCACAGCATGGCTGTACCTGCTACTACAGTAGTTACACCACTGATGATATCTCTATGAAACTTAGTACATATATTGGACTAGTGTTTGAAGAAACCTTTCGCTTCTCGCAATTCTTTTGTTTAAGTATTTCATATGCTTTCATCTGCTTGCCTGTTTTGTCCATCATTCAGACTTTCATTTCCAGAGCCAAACTCATCCCCTTATACTTTAACAATAAATCCTTCTGATTGGCATTTTGGCAATTGGCATTTTGGCAATTGGCATTTTGGCAGTGCAGGAGGTATAGTTGACTCTATCTTATTGTTTTGTATTAGTTTAAAAATAAAAATTTAAAAGAAATAAAAAGTTTATGCTGTCTTTGTAGGGACATCATATTTAATGCTGTCTTGATAGGGACTTCAGATTTAATGGTTCAGTATTTTTTATTAAGAGCATCTATGGCTAAAGTTGGGAAACTTTTTGTACATGTTCTTGGAAGTAATGAAAGTTCAGCATTAATGTCATAAATTTCATTTTGTCTCCATTCATGATAATCTCCTGCTTTTATCATCTGTTTGATTTGTTGGTTTCATTACATTGGTCTTATGTGACAACAGAACCGGTCTATGCTTAGTTCTACAGTGTAAGACATCAACTCAATTATGATTGGTAGGGTCTAACTACCCTTACTCAATTACATAGGATGGCTAAAGCATATAGACTCCATGCTATGCAGCTGTTGTAGTTTGGATTGCCATCTAGTATGATTTTAGCATATAGACCCCAACTATGCAGCAATGTGAATATGGACTGCCAACTGTGCACGAGATTCTTTAAAAAAAAATTGGTGCCCAGTTTCACTAATGAAGTGTGAGGTGCAGAACAATTGGACACCATGTTTGTGGTCAGTGAGACGTTGACCCACTCTCCACATCATAACTATTCTGCTTGATGTCTTACATTATAGGACTAAGTTTCTATTGGTAGTTCTGTGTTCATGAGAAAATTTGGTATTGTGACCTCATTGGATCTCTTCTCCAACTTAAACAAAAAGGAACTACAAATGGCCTAATCTTGAGAATGAATCAACCAAATGGATTTAGAGGTTGCCTAATTTTGAGTATGAATCAACCAAATGGATTTAGAGGTTGCCTAATTTTGAGTATCAATCAACCAAATGGATCTAGAGGTTGCCTAATTTTGAGTATGAATCAACCAAATGGATTTAGAGGTTGCCTAATTTTGAGTATCAATCAACCAAATGGATCTAGAGGTTGCCTAATTTTGAGTATCAATCAACCAAATGGCTCTAGAGATTGCCTAATTTTGAGAATGAATGAATCAATCATTTATTTAGTTATCATTGCTTTTAGATTATACTTTAAGTTACTCTCACAGCCAAGTGTTCCCAAATCTTTACACCCCACCGTGACATCTGTATGACCATTTGGTGTTACCTTTGTACATCGATACTACTAGATGGCTGTGCATTTGCCCTTTAAAACTCGGTTAAATTTTTGATCATTTCAGGCATTATGGTGGTGTATCTGTATTGCTAAAAATGCAGTATGAATGAAGACCTTTACACATTTTTGAATATTTAATACTAAAAGACCTTTGTGTATTTGAAAGTGCTTAATAAACAAGTTAGTACATTTAACATATATCTTCTCAAATTAGATATAGGTTGGTTGTTTCTAATCTAACACAGAGTTATGTTATTAAATATGATATATATATTGGGTGTTTCTAATCTAACACAGAGTTTTCTTATTAAATTAGATATATATTGGGTGTTTCTAATCAACCACAGTGTTTTGTTATTAAATTAGATATAGGTTTGGTGTTTTTAATCTAACACAGTGTTTT
Source organism: Megalonaias nervosa (assembly GCA_016617855.1). Taxonomy (NCBI): domain Eukaryota; kingdom Metazoa; phylum Mollusca; class Bivalvia; order Unionida; family Unionidae; genus Megalonaias; species Megalonaias nervosa. Next base: position 54,300 of record JAECUM010093553.1, on the reverse strand, counting down.
GATATTTCAGTATATACGTCCTGAAACAGCAGGTTCAGGAATTCCAGAAATTACTGGATTTTTGAACGGGACAAATGTGAGACACATTTTCAACATTCGGACAATGATTGTTAAGTTTCTGTCCTGTGTGACAGCTGTTGGCAGTGGACTCCCTGTAGGGCCCGAGGGGCCAATGATCCATTTGGGGTAACTTTTAAGTTATTTATAGTAACCTTGTGTATTCACATCATGCAGTCAGACCAAAAGTTCTAGAAGCTTGTGTCATTACAGTGCAGTTATTAAAGTGAAGTCATCTTCATCATTTGTATTGAAATAATCAGTGTGATTGCAATATTTGACTTAAGAGTAGGTGCTAGAATTTTATTTTGAGTTTACTCGGATCTTGTTTAGTCTGTGCTGAAGTTCTCATATAATTCTAAAATTTCTCAGTATAAATATTTCTACAAAAGATCATAGACACAGATGTTTACCAGATGTTTGTGATCATTTTTTAGAACCCCACTACAGGGTGGAGCATATTATGTTATGATGTTCTCTGTCCATCCATCTGTTATCAATTTTCCACACAGTAACTTTAGTTGTCTACCATCTGCAGTTACCGGACTTTGTGGATGGTTTGGGGTTGGGAAGAACCCTGTTAATTTCTTGAATTCAAGGTCAAGGCCACTATTACTGTCACGAAGTAACATTAGTTTTACATAATGTACCTCAACCAAAATTTGTAGATGGTTTGCACTTTAGGGTTGAGGAAGAAGCCTCTTTATTTTGAGGTCAAAGGTCAGTCATTGTGACTGAAAGAAGAAAAATGGTTTCTGCAAAAGAATTTCAGTTATCAACACGGTGGACTATTAATACAAAACAATCCCATAATGCTATTCATGTTATCCTGATAGAAAAATATGTTTTATGAATGAGTTTTCTCACCGTCACTGTTAAAGGATTCAGTGTGATAACCACCAGTAAATTTATTCTTCAAATGCAAAATTGAATTCAGGAGGTTGTAAAATGCCAGTTATTAGGTTTTGAGAAAGTGTTAAATAAACTGGCCGGCAACTAGTTATCCTGATATACCAGTTATCATGATTGCCTGTACATGTCCACTTTGCATGCATATTGTTATCATGATTGTCTGTACATGTCCACCAAGCATGCATATTGTTATCATGATTGTCCATACATGTCCACTTTGCATGTTTATTGCTATCTTGATTGTCTTTGCATGTCCACCAAGCAAGCAGAATGTTATCATGATTGTCTGTACATGTCCACCAAGCATGCATATTGTTATCATGATTGTCTGTACATGTCCACCAAGCATGCATACTGTTATCATGATTGTCCATACATGTCCACTTTGCATGTTTATTGCTATCTTGATTGTCTTTGCATGTCGACCAAGCATGCAGATTGTTATCATCTTTGTCCATGCATGTCCACTCTGCATACATATTGTTAGTTATCATCTTTGTCGATGCATGTCCATTATGCATTCTTATTGTTATCATCCTTGTCCATGTATGTCCACTATGCATGCTTATTGTTAGTTACCATCTTTGTCCACTATGCATGCATATTGTTCCACATGAGCATCTCCCACAAGATGATGGTCACAGTTGTACTTTGTCAGTGTTATGATTTATCTTTTAATTGCATGATTGAGAAATTCAGGGCTTTAGTTTGTCAAAGATAAATGATACATATGTTTCATATTTCAGGGCTCTCGTTGGTGCAGGCCTCAGTCAGTTCAAGTCTGAGTCGCTCCGATTCAGGTTTAATTTTTTTGAGAAATTCCGAACAACTGAAGCAAGGTAAGAATTTTAGAAGTTATTATATGCACTGATGTTGGGTATAGGTGTCAGTATGAATAGAAGCCATCATATGAATATGGCAATACAAACAGAAGCCATCATATGAATATGGCAGTATGAATAGAAACCATCATATGAATATGGCGATATGAATATGGCAATACATCAGAATATGGCAATACAAATAGAAGCCATCAGATGAATATGGCAATACAAATAGAAGCCACCATATGAATATAGCAACACAAATAGAAGTGATCATATGAATATGGCAATACATCTGAATATGGCAGTACGAATAGAAGCCATCATATGAATATGGCAATACAAATAGAAGCCATCATGTGATTATGGCAATACAAATAGAAGCTATCATATGAATATGGCAACTTAAATAGAAGCCATCATATAAATATGGCAATATGAATAGAAGCCATTATATGAATATGGCAACTTAAATAGAAGCCATGATATGAATATGGCAATACAAATAGAAGCCATCATATGAATGTGACAATACGAGTAGAAGCCATCATATGACTGTGGCAGTACGAGTAGAAGCCATCATATGACTATGGCAATATGAGTAGAAACCATCATATGAATATGGCAACACAAATAGAATCCATCATACGAAAATGGCAATATGAATAGAAACCATCATATGAATATGGCAATATGAATAGAAACCATCATATGCTTATGGCAATACAAATACAAGCCATCAAATATGGCAATATGATTAGATGGTCAGGATTTGTAGGCAGGAATGATGCTTTTTCAAGTTCCTGCCATCAAACACCGATTCTGAGGGAGTGTTTTCTATGTTCCACTAATGTTAAATTAATTTTTGTCACATTTTCAAACAAGAAAAAAGTGTTGGGACAAAAGTATTGCATAAAATTGGAAGGATTTAGTTTTAAAAATGCAGATTATTGTTTGAAAGTTTTTACATCATTAGAAAGAGCATTCAAAGTTTGGTTTATGTAAAAAAAAATTGCAAACTAGGATTATTGTTTATTGTGGGCAAAATGTTTTATCTGAGCAAAATGTATCACACATCTAGGAACGAGAGATAGGAATATCCCACATGATTTTCTCACAAGAGCAAGATGTATAAAACACATATAGAAATGACAGATAGTTGTTACTGTTACATAAGTGGCAATATCCGCATCAGCAACATTAACTACTGTGACAGTCACTGATTGTCTATAAAATTATAGCTGAAATGAGTTTTCCAATTTCATCAAATTTATACAGGCTGAAGATGATTAGGTTTGCTTATCAAATGCAGAAAGTTTATGTCAGTATTTTTTCAGTAAAACACAATAATTAAGATGTTTTTTTGTAACAGAAATAGATGATTTTTATCATGTCATAAATCATTCCTGATTTCCCAAGGTCTCAGATACTTTTCATTGACTTTTGTCATTTTTTCTTTCTTCACAGAACTGTTATTGCAATTGTTAACATTTTTTAAGCCAGTGTTGCACATTGTGCATGGGCTCGCAGTGTTTCTTCCCATGTCCCCCAAGATTTAACTGTGCCCCCATGGGCATGCTTTTTCACCAAAACAATCGAAAATTACACCCACAGCTTTTATTTATCGATGCCCATCAATGTCTCTGTTGGCACTAGCAGTGGCCAAAGTCCTGAAATGGCAATCAACATCTCTTTTAAAACAGCATTTCTCGTAAAGAAAACATTAAAGATTTGTAGTAGTCAGCCAGGTTGCAGTGTGAAGTGTTTGATGACTGTTAATTCAACCTGCTTTCAAGTTTAAAGTTGCCCCTTATGGTGAGGAAGATTTAATTTATTTTGAGGTTGAAATAGTGACAGAAGATATTGCATTTATGAAAGTACACAATTTGTCATTTAATTATTTGTTTGTTTGGAAAGATAGGTATTTTATTATAATAATTGCTGGTAGATAATGAGTGTATACTAAAGTTAAATGAGAGTAAAATCTGAAACGGAAGATTCCGTGGTGCAGCTCATTTCAGGTTAACCAGATATTCAGACATGTTAATATTTTCATAAGCTACTAATAAAATTTTCATTGTAATAATAAAAATTTAATTGTAATACAAATTTAATCGTAATACAAATTTAATTATAATAATAAAAATTTAATTGTAACAAATAAAATTAATTGTAATAAAAATTTAATTGCAGTAAATAAAATTAATTGTAATAAAAAATTTAATTGTGGTAATGCAGATCTCCAAGGGAAGTATATCATAGTACAGTGCAAACCGTAAAGCTAAGGTGGCAAAACTGCCAGAACAAAACAGATTATCTCATTTTTATATCACTGTTAGTGCATTATGAACTATTATTTTCCATTGTCCTTGTAAAATGTGTACACCAAATGATAAACACTGGGGACATAGTGTCCCCTGCCCATGGGTTCATATGTTCAACATTGCTAAGCATTTTTGTTTTCATTATTTTATAAGACAAAAATTTTAATCATATCATGGCATGTCCTGTCTTTTCCAGAGTTGTTGTGCTGCAATATACATATGTAACAAGTGACATCTTCATCGTATCATTTGAGCTGTGCGGTGAATTTTGATTGTACAAAAGCACACAGCCTTAATTAAAAAAACATGTATAACAATTTTAAGTTCTTGTAGTTATTACCTTGTGTTCTTTGTCTTAGTGTTGATCCAAACCCACTTTGATTTGATTGGCTGCAAAATGCACATGCAATGAAATAGACAAAATGCACAGGTAATGGAATAGACAAAATGCACAGGTAATGGAATAGACGAAATGCACACGTAATGGAATAGACGAAATGCATATGTAATGAAATATAAATGTGAGTAATCTCACTTTATACTCACCTCTACAATTTGAGTAACCTCCTTTTAAGTATAGTCTTTTGCAGCAATGACTGTTGAATTCAAGCTAAGTATTAACAAAACTCAGAATGATTTTTAAATTAAGAGGTTATATATTTCCGAAAGGATATGAAATTATCATTCTCACACTAACCAACACATCTTTGTGAAAGCAATTTTTCCTTCGTTTTATAAGGACCTATATGGGTCTTTGGTCATGTGAAAGGAAGGTCAAGACTGTATTGAGTGAAGATGCATCAAAAGCTGCAGTTCTTTTTATTTTTACTGATTTACTGATAGATCCTTTTAGTGAGTTCTTATATTTTAACAAATTCAAAAAATAAAAACCATGTTAATGCCTTGGTAACAAACAGATCCAGAAATTGCAGTTTGACTTGCTTTATCAAGGTAATTCAAATCCTAACATTGTGTCACTTGCCTCTGCTGATGCATTTGGTGCAGTTATGTGTTAGTAATGATGGATACCTGGTACAATATGCACATTTGAGTAACTGAGCAACTTTCCTTCTCCAGGAGGAATTTTGTATCAGCAGGAGCAGCGGCAGGTGTCGCTTCAGCATTCGGAGCACCTGTTGGTGGGTTACTCTTCTCAATGGAGGAAGTTTCTTCCTTCTGGACAACCACACTGTCATGGCAAATTTTCTTCTGCTGCATGGTCTCAACCTTCACCACGGATCTCTTCAACTCAGCCTTCCAGAGTTTTAGCTACACTGGCAGCTTTGGACAGTTCAAAACTAACCGATACATACTGTTTCAGGTACATGGCTTTAGTGTTCTACAACTTTTGTGTTAAAAGGATACAATTTTAGTGTTACAAAGATACAACTTTAATGTTACATGGATATGGCTTTAGTGTTATAAGGACATGACTTAAGTGTTACAAGGATGCAACTTCAGTGTTATAAGGATACAATTTTAGTGTTTCAAGGATACAACTTCAGTCTTATAAGGATACAATTTTAGTTATACAAGGATACAACTTTAGTGTTACAAGGACATGGCTTTAGTGTGATAAGTACATGACTTAAATGTTACAAGGACACAAACTTCAGTGTTAAAAGGATACAACCTTTAGTGTTATAAAAACACATAAAGCTTCTGTTGAGGTTTTTTTTATTTTCATTTGCATATATTTCCTAAACCCTTTGATGAATTTAGTTGATAGTCACGATACATTATTATGACGCTTAAACAATACATTCTATGACATGCTTTCTCAACCTTTTAACCTCAGAATGTAGTTCCCACATTTTATATCAATGCTACAAGGTCCTTGTCTTAATTATTTTGTTGGATTTTTCTGTTTATAGATTGACAAAGGCATAGATGTCAATATTTTAATGTTTATTCCTACGGTTGTGATTGGTTTGATTGGAGGTGTGCTAGGGGCCCTTTTCACAATCTTGTGCCTGAAAATGACACGCATTCGGCTACGTCTGCTTAGCAAGATTGAAAGAGTTTGGGTACAGAAAATCGTTAAACTTTTCGAGCCAGCAGTTATCTTGGTAAGACAATTTTAACTACAGTAAACTTATGAACCTACAATTTTTTAGATTTAAACTCCGTATTCTTTCGCTCCTCCTTGTACTGTATAAGCAAATATTTCAGTATGCTTACCTTTCTATATGAGCACCATAAGGTAGTGTCTTATGTGTTGTCCATCCGTTTGTTATTAGTTTACTTTCTACACAATAACTTTAGTTGTCCACCATCTACATTTACCTAGCTCTATAGATGGCTTGCACTTAGGGTCAGGAAAAACCCCTGTCGATTTTTAGCTCTACAGGTCAAAGGTCAAGGTCACAGGGACATAAGGAAGGAAATCAGATTATAAACAGTAACATCTGTTTTTCACCATTTACCATTGCCAAACCTTGTGGATAGTTTATACTTTCTCTCTTCCCTTTGTAAAGCAACTCCTTTTGTTCCAAATATTTCATAGAGAACATCAAATAATTTATTTACTTGAGGTCAAATATGGAGACATTTTTCATGCTTTTCATAGAGCTTTATGAGTAGTCCAAAATTACAATATCACAAATTTTCTACCTGGAACGTCATCCTTAGCAACTTCTTTGTTCTAGAGTTGCATCACTTTGTCATAAGGTTCAGGCAGGTAAAACCTGTACCAGTTTTTTTCTGAGTCATATTTTTCAATACATATTTTTTTAAGGAATGCAATAGAAAATTGTAATAACAATGAATATCGGGGCTTTAGGTATGGAAGATTACAAAATGTAGGCAGAAACTTTCATATTTGGCTGATAATTGGAAAATAATGGTAGAGAGTATGTGGTTGTGAATTGTCTTCTCAAGTTTCAGCAGATATTCTTTTGTCTTGATGACAAAAAAAATCATTATATATTTCAAAAACTAAATAAAATAAAAAAGTTTGATTAGCCATTGAAACGAAGATAACTCATCCGTAATCATGATACATTGTTAGAGACTTGAAACATTGGCAGTGGACAAATATGCAATACAGGCTTGGGGCTTGAACACAGAATCCTGTAATTTCATATGCATGATAGGCATGGGGCTTGAATCCAGGATCCTGTTATTTCAGCAAAATATATCCCGTAGGCATCTGAGAAAGGGGGTTAGTCTACCAGTTATTCTCACTTTATTCCCATTGTCATCACAGAAAAGTGAAAAAAAGACATTTATAAATAATTGAATGAATCCTGTTACTCCTAAAAATGTTCCTATATACCTACATGTATACATTTATTGGCCAGAATTTAATGATTTAAGGAAAGTTATAAAGATTATTGTGCTACTTACTTATTTCATGTTTGTTAAAATATGCCATCTTATATCACCAATACATTGAAGATTTATTTTTTCAAATTCTTTCCATGATAATGTGAAATTTGAGTATTGCAACCTCAGCACAAATTAATAGCATGGACACGTGTGCATAATGCTTCCTTAATATAAAATGGACATGTCATTTTACATGAATTTATCAAACATCAAATCTATTGCCAGCTAGAAGTTTAATGCATTTTTCCATAATTTCAACATCAGAATTGATGTCTAAGTGATATTTTCTTATAGTCATTCAGGTATCATATTTTGTTATATTTGAAAGGTTGAAATATATCACTCTTTATAACAAAATAATTTTGTATCCTTTGCAGATTATAGTGACTGCATTCTCCCTGTACATTCCTTCCGCATTCACCTGCACTGAATTCACGTGTATACAGGGTGACACGGGTTCAGCAGTGTAGGTATTACAGCATATATATCAGGATAACTGTCACACACATCTGTCTGTCTGTCTGTAGTACCCACTAAGTTCTTCAGACATCACTGTCTATATGTCTATGCACTAAAATGCCTCAAATAAACATCAAAAGTCTATTTGTCTACACACTAAAATTCATCAGATAAACATCACTGTTTATTTGTCTACACACTGAATTCTGCAAATAAACATCACAAGCATTCTCATTTAGGTAGGGGGAGGGCTAGGAAGAGTTTCTTACCATCATCTACATAGAATATAGATGGAAAAGATAACATTTTTTCATCTTACCATGATTGATAAATTTGAGAGATGGTGGAGCATCTTCCCAACATTTATGCACTTGAGTAAGAATTCTTTGAGAACCCTAATTTACTAAAAGGTTTGTTTGTTTTAAGTCATATATTGGAAATATCTTCGTGGAATGACAAATTTTTCATGACTTTTTTAATAAAATAAAAATTGTTACAATGGAGTAAAAGTGTGCACACACAAAGTGAAACATTTATTTTAGAAAAATAAATATAATACCAGAACTAATGAAATGACAAATCTATTAATTTGTATGCTAAGCTGTTCAGGACTATAATTTACATGCTAAATAAGACAAGACCAAACCTAGTAATTTACATGCTAAATAGTACAAGACCAAACCTAGTATTTATGTGCTAAATAATACAAGACCAAACCTAGTAATTTACATTCTAAATAATACAAAACCAAACCTAGTAATTTACGTGCTAAATAATACAAGACCAAACCTAGTAATTTATGTGCTAAATAATACAAGACCAAACCTAGTAATTTACATGCTAAACAGTACAAGACCAAACCTAGTAATTTATGTGCTAAATAATATAAGACCAAACTTGTTAATTTGTGTGCTAAATAATACAAGACCAAACTTGTTAATTTGTATGCTAAATAAATTAAGATCAAAACTGTTAATTTGTGTAAGATATTTAAAGAAAATTTTCGAGCAAAAAAAATATATTGCTTATAAACTTTAGTTGAGAAAAATTTAATAAAAGGTAGATTATATGTAAGAACATTCTCTGCAAGCAAAGTTAGATGGTATTATCAGTGTGTTACCATATACATGGTTCATTTTTTCTCTGAGTTATTTTTGTCACAATTGTTCATCATATAAAATAATAATGTATAGAAATACAAGTGTCAGAATATTTTAGCTTGTGATGAAACAAGGTTAATATGCATGCAAGTGTTTCATAGTAGCTTTTTGTTCTACTGGTCATAAACCAGAAGAGCCTATGAGAGGTCTTTCGTCCGACGTCTGTCAATCCATTAGAACAAGTTTGTTATTGTTAATTCTCCTTAGGTACTTGGAGGATAGCCATGAAACTTGATAGAACACATTCATCCCATGGTCCACTTGACAGACATATTCATCCCATGGTCCACTTGACAGACATATTCATCCCATGGTCTGCTTGTCAGACACATTCATCCCATGGTCTAATTGACAGACACATTCATCCCATGGTCTAATTGACAGACACATTCATCCCATGGTCTAATTGACAGACACATTCATCCCATGGTCTACTTGATCCTAAATGAAAATGGCACTGCTTGGACATCCAGTATGACCACCAGGAGCTGCCAACTTCAAAATCTTGTTATCATCACTCCTACATGCATGGTCTTATCAACATCAAATTTCTACTAGAGTAGAAGACAGGATTTTCTTGTCAAAATGAGGTTTGCACTAAAAGGCTTCTCATGATGTCTAGCTGGACCTAACTAAAAATGGTGCTGATCTGACACCCGGTATAACTGTCATGGCATCCATCTTGAAAATCTTCTTATCACAACTCCTTAATGGAAAGCCATATTGAGATGGAATTTTCACCAAAGGACTCCTTATAATAACTTGTTGGTCCTAAATGAAATTGGTTCTGTCCAGTACTCCCCATGAAAGAAAAGTTGTACTGACATGGTGTTTTCAACACATAACTTGTTTTGATGTGTAGTTAGTCCTAAATGAAAATGATGCCAATCTGACATCCAACATGACAGTATCAACATGCCGTTTTCACCAATAGGCTTCTTATGATACCTAGTTGGTCCTAAATGTAAATGGTGCCCATCGTACATCCAGTACAACTGCAATGATGAGTGTCTTAAAACTCTTGTCACTATTACCCCAGAATGGATGATCTTTATGACATGGGGTTTTCACCAAAAGAAAATGATGCCAAACTGAAATCCAGTATGTGCACCATGGCAGCTTATTTGAAAATCTTGTATCACTGAAGATTATCTGAGATTGTTTAAACACTCACAAATGGTCTTATCTTGAATTCACGGAGAAAACTTTTCTGGACTTTGAGTGTCAGTCCCTTCAAGGGACTCTGTTATCAGTTTCTCTTTTCTTTTCTTTTTCTTTCTATCCTATTTGTTTATATCTTAGGACATGTAGAAATCACCTAATTTATGGTAAATTATTCATACATATTTTCATACTCATATTGCAAATAGTTTATATAGAACAAAGGTAAATTTGAATGTTTACAATATGATTAGGAACTTTTATATATATATATATATATATATATATATATATATATATATATACAAACACACAATAAATGTACAGTATGTACATTGTATCAGTGATATACCACGAGATGTATAAATTTTTCATTAATAGGAAACAAGGCTTGCTGAGTTTCCTTTTAATAAAAAATTTATATGATGAGTGGTACATCATTGATACAGCATACATACTGTACATATATTTATATATATCACATACAAATACATATATTTGCCCTTTGAACAGAGTTAAGATTTACTACAGGAAGCTGTGTATTCACCAAGTGAATGAATGAATTCATATCCCTGATTGTACCCGCTACAAAATGTAGTTCTGTGCTTTTTGTGGCTATTCACATCACTTTTGCATATTGATAAGTTGATTGTTTTCATTTTTTAGTTTCTATTTTTCTTCACATTGATTAAATCAGTATAATACACACTTATGAATTAAACATGAAAGATGGTTTTAATAATAAAAGTAGAGCACTATCAACACTTGGTTAGCTACGCCTTTCACATGAACGCTAAGCCATTCACTACCGGCTCATTGAAATTAATGTGGAATAGAAAGTAAGTGAAATGACAAACCAACAAGCGGTAATTAAAATATTTTAATATATTTAAAGTTGATCTAAGTCATTATTCTGCTTTAGTAACAGTACCACCGACCATGAACTCTCTCTCTCTCTATCAAAAATCCTCTACGTTCATCATATCATAGATGTATCTTGCTACAAGGGTCTAGAGAGAGAGAGAGAGAGAGTGGCCTTTGGACATTTTCATATTTTATTAATAATATTCAATTTTTAGAACATTGTAGTATGTTTAAGAAACAACAACAAAATATTAAATGCATCACAGTATGTGTACCACATAACCGAGGAATTTACTGTATAATGTCGACATGGTTTTCAACTTTGTATCATTGATAAACACTGTAGATAAATCCCAAGGAAAGTGCACATGTATCATTATGACGAACCATATTCTTGTAGGTTACTTGGTGTAATTTCTATTTCAAGGTTTAATCCAGCCCAGATTCCTTTTCTCACTCACTCCACATTTCTGTGTAGTTTGTTTGTTATGCATGAGAGGGGAGAGAGGAACAGAAAGCAGAAAGGATTGTTATGAAAATGTGTACCATATTAAATTCATTTAGAAAAAGAAGATTATTAATACTTTTCATCGTTATTTTCATACGTCACTAATGATTAATATGTGGAAATTCATCATTGATCTAGAATCAACTGCAGACGGTCACTAGAATGTTTATATATGTGTATATCAAATTGCTTTATACCAACACTTTAAATGCCATGTTATTTTTAATGTATGTGGTATATATATGTGTGTGTGTGTGTGTGTGTGTGTGTGTGTTGTGTTGTGTTTGTGTGTGTAACTTGTATATTTGTGAATAACTTGCATCATGTATGATTGTAAACTGTCAACCCAAGACATCCAGTGTTGGCACTGTTTTGTTGCTGGTGATAAAGCAAAATGTTTGAATTGATACAGTATATTATACATTGATACAGTCTATAATGTACATTGATATCGTATATAATATACACTGATACAGTATATGACATACATTTAGATATTTTTATTGACCGCATCCTTGTTTTGTCTGTCTTTTGCAATTTGTGGTACTTCTGAAGCCTCTGAACATGTGAATGCTTGAATTTTTTTGAGCTTTAAAAATACAATTTAAATATAACTGTTCCAGACCTGAATGCCACATTTCATAAATCTAAAACATATTGTTACATTCTCAAACTGGAACTTGTTTTCTGTTTAGGAAGGGTTGTTTTAATGACACACGAAATCCTCTCCATGTTGAGTCAGAAGTGGCCAGTTACACCTGTCCAAATGAGAAAGAGTATAAGCTGAACAACAATACATGGATGACCAACAGAACATATAATGAAGGTAACAAATTTAGACTTAAGCATTAAACTGAACAAACAATAATTGGATGACAAACAGAACACATAATGAGAGTAACAAGTATAAACCTAAACATTTTGTTTCTGACTCACTGGACCAGGGCCAGTATGACCCAGCACTTAAAAGGTCCACAAAAGCCAAACATGGATCCAACAATTAAATTCATACAGTAGATGTTTGGTTTAGCTGAAGTTGAGGAACAACAGATGTCTGATTGTCAAAGATCAATCTTCAACTGGTGCTCAATGTATTGCATCCTAATTTTGCATATTTCTGGTAATGTGTTACAACACCAGTTTCTCACTATCAAACAGTCAACTTCTTCTTGCATCAGTACACTTGTATGATTCCTTTCCAGTGTTTTAAGGATCAAATAGCACATTTGGTTTCATTTTATAGGGACACATTTGGTTTCATTTATTGGGACATGCTTGATTTAATTTATTTGGGGACACATTTGGTTTAATTAATTGGGACACATTTGGTTTAAGTAATTGGGGCACATTTGGTTTAATTTATTGGGGCATGTGTGATTTAATTTATAGGGATACATTTGGTTTAATTGATTGGGACACATTTGGTTTAATTTATTGTGACACATTTGGTTTAATTTATTGGCACACATTTGGTTTAATCTATAAGGACATCTGAGAAGTAGAAAAAGTCTAAGAAATATATCAGCCAAAAAGGATTGGTCTTGGACCACCACAATTTTCATGCCTTGCAAATTAACAAGTGTTATGATTCTATGCTTTTAAAATAAGTGACAGAAAAGAGTGAAAGACGACAAGCTTTGTAAAATTTAACAAATAATTTATTTTCCTAGAATTTATAGTGAAAATTAAAAAAAAGAATTTACAGTATTTTGAATTAAATCCCAAAATAATCCAAAAATTACAGACACAAGTCATAGTAATTTAAAGTCCTGAATAAAATTCAGTAGAAGTCCCGAATAAATCCAAAACTGAAGTGTTAATGTGCCAACAGTTTTTTTGTTGAATCACAATAATATAATTCCAGATTTGAATTCAGTATAAATTCCAGTGAATGTCTTTATCCAAGAATTTTATCAGAACACTTTTGTATTTCCAGAGAAAATAATCACTTGAATTCAATAATTGAAGAAACAAAATTCAGCCCAACTGGACAAAACATAATATAAAATTTCAAGGTGCTAGATCTCAAAGCAACTGATAAAATCCTCTCAGTTACACTATATATAGTTCTCTACTTAACCTCAGGTCACAATTAGCATTTTGCATAAAAACAACACATTACCTAATGGAAAATAACCTTCTAGAATGATCCTGATGTGTGCAAAACAATTACCAGGATTATGTAGAATTCACTTAGGAAATTCCAAACCTAGACGCAGATAAACATATTTACTTCTTCTCTTAATAATAATACTGATTTTAAACCCATACACATAGAGAATAATTTAGCTATGTATTAGTTGTTTTCAATGAATAAAATAAAAAAGTCAATTTGGGTCAAACAGAAATGAACTCAGTTTTGGACAAAGTCAAATCCAACATACATTGTTACATTACAATAGCATGTAATGAAATAAAATCAAACTAACTAAAAAAACAAAACAAATTCAATATACATAACACAAGTTATAGCTGAATGTTGGGATTCTCCTGGGCACAAACACCTTAACCTTTTTCATTCATTTATTATTTCTGGGACAGTACAGTGAGATCGACATTGGTATATTTTATACATGTAAGGGTATGTTCATATTTTAATGCTACATCAAGAAATGATACTGAATCTGTCCTTTTTATGTTTAAGGTATGAAGTATTGGACATGTACCTGATGGTTGGTTTGTTTAAATAATTAGGCCAACAACTATTCATTCTCTTTTTCTCTCTCTCTCTCTCTCTCTCTCTCTCTCTCTCTCTCTCTTTTTTTCTCTCTCTCTCTCTCTCATAGATTGCAGAAAAGTTACTCAGTAAACCAGTGAATCTGTATCTATGATATGCATACGAACAAAGACAGCATTTTGAGCAATTGAAGAAGATTAGTATAATCTCAGTATTGTGTTTTAATTTTTGGGGGGTCAAAAATTCTAACTAAAATTTAGCAGCATAGTATTTTATACCTGTGTTGAGTGTTCATGTATGTGCCCAACTAAATATACACATGGACATAGTACACATTCATGTAAGGCAGGCAGACATAGTCCTAGCTCAATGGAACTTTTAAAATCCAAAATTTACCATTCAGTACACAGTTTGTTGTAAGTAAAATCAGGAAAATAATATGGAATCTTGTAGAAACTCATATGGATCACAGCAGCATACTTTATTTAAAGTCCATGATTTCAAAAGATGGAAAGATTCTCTTTTAAAGGAATTAGTAACTTGCATATTTCAGAACAGCATTTCATTTCACCACCAAAAGATGAGAGCATTCCCCAATAAGAATGATGTAGTAGGTCATTACCATCTCTTTCATGAAATGGCAATGTATACCATGAAATGGCAATGAATCCCATGAAATGGCAATGTATACCATGAAATGGCAATGTATACCATGAAATGGCAATGTATACCATGAAATGGCAATGAATCCCATGAAATGGCAATGTATCCCATGAAATAGGAATGTATACAATGAAATAATGTTGTATTCCATGAAAAGACAGTACCTTCCAATTCAGATGTTTTTTTTCTTGATCTAATCAGTTGGTATATCTTGGAGATATCATTGTATAAACAGCAGAGCTGCTTACTGCTTTCATTTCACAAATTTCTATGGAATATTTTGCAAAACTATGGACCGTGGTTCAAGATAGCAATTTTACAGGCTGAGGCTTTTCTGTAAAGATGCTGCATGCCAGAGTTCTGTTCAGTTATTAGGCTCTTCACAAAGCACATCTTAAAACCAGCATGTCTACATCCCAAAATAAACTTGTAATTTCTGCCTGTAAGTCATTTGTAAAAGCACTCTTGACCATTGTATCACCAAGCAATTTGAATATTGACCAATCAGATTGTGCATCATTTGTAAAAGCACACTTTGCCACTTGTATTGCAAATGATGAGTTATTTGTAAAAGCACACTTGGCCACTTGTATCACAAAATTGTGAGTTTTTTAAACACAAACTTGGCAACTATCACAAAGCAATTTGAATATTGCTCAGTCAGAAATAAGGTCATCTTAACACCCTAATTCACCTAAAATAAGGTCATCTTAAAGTCACCCTAATTCACCTGAAAATTCAAAGATGTTGAATTGGATGTGGCTGATGAAGATCATACCTCTGCAAATCAAGCATGTTTGCAATTATGTCTCAATAAAATAACAATCTTTGCAATGGAAATTATAAAATAAGATAGACAAAACATCAGTGGAATTTATAAAATAAGATAGACAAGGCATCAGTGGAAATTATAAAATAAGATTGACAAGGCATCAATGGAAATTATAAAATAAGACAAAGAAGGCATCTGTAGAAATTATAAAATAAGACAGACAAGGCATCAATGAAAATTATAGAATAAGATTGACAAGGCATCAATGGAAATTATAAAATAAGACAAAGAAGGCATCTGTGGAAATTATAAAATAAGACAAAGAAGGCATCTGTGGAAATTATAGAATAAGATAGACAAGGCATCAGTGGAAATTATAAAATAAGATTGACAAGGCATCAATGGAAATTATAAAATAAGACAAAGAAGGCATCTGTGGAAATTATAAAATAAGACAGACAAGGCATCAATGAAAATTATAGAATAAGATTGACAAGGCATCAATGGAAATTATAAAATAAGACAAAGAAGGCATCTGTGGAAATTATAAAATAAGACAAAGAAGGCATCTGTGGAAATTATAAAATAAGACAAAGAAGGCATCTGTGGAAATTATAAAATAACATAGACAAAGCATCAATGGTAATTGTAAAGTAAGATAAGGCATAAGTGGAAATTACAAAAGATAGACTAGGCATCAATGGATGACAAATACCATGCCATCACAGTTCATTCTCAGTGGATTTACATGTGTCACATGGTGGCAAAAACATTACTCCAGGAAGTGAGTTAAAATAAAAACCTTCAAAAACATTACTCCAGGAAGTGAGTTAAAATAAAAACTTTCAAAAACATTACTCCAGGAAGTGAGTTAAAATAAAAACCTTCAAAAACATTACTCCAGGAAGTGAGTTAAAATAAAAACCTTCAAAAACATTACTCCAGGAAGTGAGTTAAAATAAAATCCTTCAAAAACATTACTCCAGGAAGTGAGTTAAAATAAAACCTTCAAAACATTGCTCCAGGAAGTGAGTTAAAATAAAAACCTTCAAAAACATTACTCCAGAAAGTGAGTTAAAATAAAAACCTTCAAAAACATTACTCCAGGAAGTGAGTTAAAATAAAAACCTTCAAAAACATTACTCCAGGAAGTGAGTTAAAATAAAAAAAAAAACATTTTAATTCAGATTTAATGTGCAACGTGAATTACTTTTATCTTTATATTTTAACTTTTTTTAAAGTTGATGTTCATTTCCTGTTCACACCTGTAGGAATTGGCATTTCTGGTCAGACTTGTGAGGTGGCTTGACCTGTGAGGTGGTCTGACTTCAAAATATAAATAGCTCATTTACAAACGAAAAAGGAAATGATCAAGCCTGGTTGCATTTTGGAAGTGGTCTCATTTTGAGGGGCAGTAACAAGGAGAGATTTTATTTCTTTCTCCCAGGAATAACTTACTAGGTTGTTTTCATTGCAGTGGCCACCTTGCTTTTTGGTGATTTGGAGAGAGCTGTCAAGCGCATGTTTTCCCGAGACACCCACCTAGAGTTTAGTTATGCCTCTTTGTTTACCGTCCTGCCATTTTACTTCATAATGATATGCTGGGCATCAGGAACAGCGGTGGCCTGTGGTACTCTGGTGCCGATGTTGTAAGTACAAGAGAAAGCGTTTGTAAAACTTAATGAGGAGACTTAAAATTTACACGATACCATCGTATTGATAAACATGGCACCATACCATCGTATTGATAAACATGTCACCATACCATCATATTGATAAACATGTCACCATACCATCGTATTGATAAACATGTCACCATACCATCGTATTGATAAACATGTCACCATACCATCGTATTGATAACATGTCACCATACCATCGTATTGATAAACATGTCACCATACCATCATATTGATAAACATGTCACCATACCATCGTATTGATAAATATGTCACCATACCATCGTATTGATAAACATGTCACCATACCATCGTATTGATAAACATGTCACCATACCATTGTATTGATAAACATGTCACCATACCATCGTATTGATAAACATGTCATGCAAGATTGAATGACCATCATAAAAATTTGTAAATTATCTTCATTGTGAAATTTGCAATTTGAAATAGAAATAATACATTTGAAGTGATTTTTCTGAAAATATTTGTCGTTAAAATATCACCGTAGACAACTCAATTTTGTTTACTTCAGCTAATCTCTGGATTGTTCTTTAAACTTGACTGTGATACAGTTGAACATAACTTATAAGTTTAAATAAAACATACATATTTCTGATGTTTCTTTCTTTTTGGTCCATATTTTGTTTATCCAGATGCAATGTTTTGGAATAGTGCACCATGTCGCCTGTGTTTTGAGGACATAAACATGGGATTTTAATCAGCCATTTCCATATGTTATCAACAAACAAATTGTGAATTTAAACTTTCGATCTTAAGGAAGTAACTAGCACAACAGTATCAATTTGTTTAAAGTCACTGGTTAATGATGCTTTAGTTGATTTGTGTTTGCTTATGATTAATATGTTTGGTTTAATATTGAGAGGGAGGCAGTTCGGATGTTACTGCTATGTATGAGAACTGCATGTCAGTTATCTGGAGTTATATTAAAAGTCTGCCATGAATTTATTAACATCATTTATTATTCAGATCAATCCAAAGACTATTTCTTTAGGACAGTGGAGAGTATTGTTCTCATATGTCAACAAAAGATACTAACACTGCCCTCCTCCCCCCTCCCCCACTGTCAGCGTTCAACAAAATTTGTTTCACTTGCTTATGGAACCCATCACTGCCAACTTCTCTAGGGAGAAGATAATAGCAAAATATAGGTGATAACTCCGATGAACTAAGTGGTTAGAGTGTCCTCCTTGAATGCAAGAGGTCACAGGTTTGAAACCCGGCCGAATCATACCAAAGACTTATAAAAATGACACTATCACCTACCTCATTTGGCACTCAGCATTAAGAGGTTAGTGTTAAGACTGGTCGGCCTGGTGTCAGAATAATGTGACTGTGTGGGACATCGTACTGCATGTCTGCAGCATGATGCCCCAGTGCTAGATATCGCTATAAACTGTCACACTGCAGACATCATAGCAAAATGACTGAAAAATTGTTAAATCTATCACACACACACATACACACACACACACACAGAGGTTCTTTTTTCATAATATGTTATACTTAATAAAATTGAAAACCTGGTCTTAAATGACAGTTGGTCTCCCAAAAGCATGGTCTTTCAAATTAAGTTTTATTGTAATTTGGGATACATTTATCCTATCACATCACAATGAACAAATGTATCTTTTTTCTTCCAGGGTGATTGGAAGCTTGTATGGGCGGATTATTGGTATTACCATGACATCCATGTTTGGAATCCACAGTGAGGATTATGGGTACTGGGCTTGGCTTGATCCAGGAGCATTTGCTCTGATTGGTGCAGCATCTTTCTTTGGAGGAGTAACCAGACTGACTCTGGCTGTCACAGTTATCATGGTATTTGTTCTTCATATTTCCAGTTCTTATCTTTGTCATGAAAACTAATGCAGTCATAGGTTGATTACAAAAGACTGCTTTGAAATCCTGCTGTATATTATAACAGGAATACTTGTCCTAATGAGACAGAAATACTTGTCCTAATGAGACAGAAACACTTGTCCTAATGAGATAGAAATACTTGCCCTAATGGGACAGAAATACTTGTCCTAATGAGACAGAAATACTTGCCCTAATGGGACAGAAACACTTGCCCTAACAGGATTTCCTTCAAGACAGGATTTAAAGTATGATTACCTTCAAGACAGGATTTAAAATTATGATTACTTTCAAGACAGGATTTAAAGTATGATTGCCTTCAAGACAGGATTTAAAACTATGATTACTTTCAAGACAGGATTTAAAATATGATTGCCTTCTAGACAGGATTTAAAATTATGATTACTTTCAAGACGTGATTTAAAATTATGATTATCTTTAAGACAGGATTTAAAATTATGATTGCCTTCAAGACAGGATTTAAATTATGATTACCATCAAGACAGGATTTTAAAAAATCTGATTACCTTCAAGACAGGATTTAACATTATGATTACCTTCAGTTTGCTAGTAATTAGCCTTCATATAACTTTGTTTAGAATTTCATAATTAAAATCATGGAACTGCAGGATTTTTTTGATTTTGTTCTTTAAAGCCAGACAGACTACTTATTTTGTACAACTACTTCGAGTCGAGCTTTGTGCTCATCAGGTGTCAGGAATGAAGAACCTGGTGTCACCAGTTATTTCCATAGGTAAAGTGTACTCTTGTTATCTGGGACTACATGATCCTGTCAGTCAAAATATAACTGATTGTCAATGATAGGCTATTCCTTCTACCAAATATTAGTCAATGTCATGATTGGCTATTCCTTCTTCCAAATATAAGTCAATGTCATGATAGGCTATTCCTTCTACCAAATATTAGTCAATGTCATGATAGGCTATTCCTCCCAAATATTAGTCAATGTCATGATAGGGTATTCCTTCTACCAAATATTAGTCAATGTCATGATAGGCTATTCCTTCTACCAAATATAAGTCAGTGTCATGATAGGCTATTCCTTCTACCAAATATTAGTCAATGTCATGATGGGCTATTCCTTCTACCAAATATAAGTCAGTTTCATGATAGGTTATTCCTTCTACCAAATATTAGCCAATGTCATGATAGGCTATTTCTTTCTTCCAATTATAAGTCATTGTCATGATTGGCTATTCCTTCTACCAAATATAAATCAATTTCATGATAGGTTATTCCTTCTACCCCAGCAGTTTCTTCAGGATTTTCACACAGAGCTAATTCCCCTTCTGTTATTGGGGGTGGGGGTGCATTCTTATCTGAGAACAGTATTTTTGAATAGATTCCTAATTTGTTGTAGTAATCTAGATGGGATAAATAGCTTCTAATGAAAAACAAACTATAAAACTACTGTTGTTTATTTTCATTATCAGCAGAGTGACAGTTATTATTTGTTATATCAATGGCAGTATATCATATGCATTATAACTACATATTAGAGTGAAAACATTACCACCAAATATCAAATGTTTCATGTTCATATTGTGAGAGTAATGTGTATGTTTTTGGATTTCTAACCTAGCTTTAACAATTTTAGTAATATTGCTACAGTGTCTACAGTGTGGCAGTTTATAGTAATGTCTAGCAATGGGGCATCATGCTGCAGACATGTAGCATTTTGTCCCATCTAGTCACATTATCCTGGCACCAGTTATTTATGTGTGACTGGAGGAGATATATCATGCTTATTTATGTGTGGCTGGAGTAGATATATAGTGATTATTTATTTGTGACTGGAAGAGATAAACAGCAATTATTTTTGTGTGACTGGAGGAGATATATAATGCTTATTTATGTGTGACTGGAGGAGATATATAATGCTTATTTATGTGTGACTGGAGGAGATATATTATGCTTATTTATATGTGACTGGAGGAGATATATAATGCTTATTTATGTGTGACTGGAGAAGATACACAATGATTATTTAGGTGTGACTGGAGAAGATTAGAAAATGTTTATTTATACCGACTCAAGGAGCTGTAAAGTGTATATTTATAGTGACTGGAAGAGGTACACATTGCTTATTTAGGTTTGGCTGGAAGAGATATACTGAAATAAGGTTGGAAGAATTTTGTTGCAGATGGAGTTAACCAATGATGTTCAGGTGTTGTTGCCAGTCATGGTGTCAGTAATGGTTGCCAAGTGGGTAGGGGACCTTGTGACCCATCCTGTGTACCATGCCCAGATGGAGGTCAAATGTATTCCTTTCCTGGATCAGGACCCCAAGGTTTCTGTTGGTGGGAAATTGTAAGTATGTGTGTTCCTTGTTATAATGCAAAACTCTAGGTCAGATATTTCTGACTGCATGTCATTTCATAATAACAACAACAACAAAAATTGCCAAAACTTGGGAACAAATGTGTAAATGGATAGCTTGGTGAAATGGCTTCAACACTCAGCAGTTTAAAGCTGGAAATAGTTTTACCTTGAATTCCTGGGAAAAAAATTTTGCCCAGTAGAGTATTAGTACCTTCAGTGGACTCTTGCTTATAGGGAAGGAATCTACATGCAGAGCAGAATTTCGAGTCTGATCTCACAGCTCAACAACCAACATTTTTCATCATCAGCATAGAGGGAACAGGCATAGCAATAAAAGCTGCAATTGTGGAGTTTCTCCTGCTGCTTTGGCTTCTAACCAAAAGTGGGGAAGTTTGTCCTGCCACTTTGGCTTTTAACCCCAACTAGGGAGTTTCTCCTACTACTTTGGCTTTTAAGTATAACTGGAGTTTCTACTGCCACTTTGGCTTTTAACCCCAACTAGGGAGTTTCTCCTGCTACTTTGGCTTTTAAATATAACAAGTTTCTATTGCCATTTTGACTTTTAACTCCAGCTAGGGAGTTTCTCCTGTCACTTTGGCTTCTACTTGCTTCATCTAACAACATAAAATATCAATCTTTGAGTTCCATTTATTTGATTTATTTTCAAATTTCAATAAGAATTTGGAAGCTTAAAAAATTGCAGGACCAAAGTTGGGGGTGGATGCTCAAGTTTCTGCAGTCACATGCACTAGAAGGCTTTGAACCAGATGCGGATGAGTTATTCATGTAATACCGACTAATCAAGTGATTGATATTTTCTTATTCCCCACATAACATTGGTAAGAGTATATAGTGTTACGTGTCTAGGCTCTTACAAAACGTAACAGAAAAGAGGGAAGACAACAAGCTTTGTAAAATTTAACAAATAATGTATTTCCCTAGAAAACCAAGGTAAAAATGAGAAAAAAAACTTATGGTTTAGCAAATCAAATCCAGAATTAATCCAAGAATTGAAAATTAGAAGTCCTATTATTAAAAAGTCCTAAATGACTCTGAGTTCAAGTCCCCGATGAAATCCAAAATGGAAGACGATGACGTCTGTTGTAATCTTCAGAGTGTAGATGTATCAACATTTCCTTGTTGAATCACAGAAAATAATTATTCCAGTTTTGAATTCTGAATAAATTTCAATAAATGTCTTTATCCAAGAATTTCATTGGAGCACTTATATATTTCCAGGGAAAAGAATTACTAATTTCATAAAATAAAATTTCAACTCAAACTGGTCACAACATATGCTTGGAGCCCGACTGAACTATCTTCAGTCAAGACAACAGTTATACACTAATTTAAGACACAAAACAGATTCCCGGATGAGGGTCACCCTTCTAGAAGTTTGTAACAATAAACATATGTTTCCTATCACATACTCCATTTATGGCCTTGACTCAGCTTTACAATTCTTACTATGAGAAAAAATAAAAAGAAATAATTAAAAAAATGTTGTTTACCACAACTTTCACTGGTTCTGAATCAAGGTCAGAAACTAGATACAGTGTTATTATAACAGAACTGAACTGAATTTCTGGAAAATGTCAAATCCAGTAAACAAAGTTACCTTATAATAGCATTTAATGGAATAAAAAAAATTTAAAACTAACAAACAAATAATTAAGTTAAATATACATAACAATAGTGTCAAACTTGATCTGTACATCTATTTATCTGTCCATCACAGCAAGGTTGGGACAGTTTTCAGGCACTTTTGTGGGGCATCCATCTATACATCCATCTCAGCTTGGTTATGATAGATTTCAGGCACTTTCATGGGGCATCCATTTGTCTGTCAATATCATCTTGGTTAGGATAGTCTTCAGGCACTTTGGTGGGGAATCCATTTGTCTGTCCATGTCATCTTGGTTTGGATAGTTTTCAGGCACTTTATTGGGGCATCCATCTATCTGTCCATGTCATCTTGGTTAGGACAATTTTCAGGCACTTTGATGGGACATCTGTGTGGTAATAACACATTTATAGTTTAATTATTTTGCTTTTCATTTTCAGGGTGAATCTGGAAGTTTACTCTGCGAGGGATGTCATGGCCTCTCCTGTGATAACCATACAGACAAAGGAACTGGTCCAAGTACTAAGTAACCTCCTACTTAACACCACACACGGAGGATTTCCTGTAGTCATGAAAGGTGATGGTGAAGAAGAATACTTCTATGGACTTATAACACGGTTTGTAAAGCTACTTGCAAATAACAACTACCTTCTGTAGAGCTCTTTTGTGTCCAGACCACAGAACTCAGCTTTAGAACTCTCATGTGCCCTGACCACAGAACATAGTTTCTGTAGAGCTGTCCTGCATCCTGACCACAAAACTTGGCTTTTTCAATTGTGATGAAAAGGCTACCACACTTATATATGTATCACATGTATCCATCAGAGAGCAGCAGCAATATCCTAAATCTGCCATCAGAAACTTTTTTAAAAATCCAGCAAGTTTTTTTTCTCGAACTTTATTGTACCCAAAAGTACCACAGGTAAGAATTTTCTGACATTGTGCCTGAACTTCAGTTTCCTGCTCAAAAAGACTTTTAAATAGCTTCATAACAGGCCCCCTATTCTAGACCTAGCTTTGTATTCTAGATCTGGCCCTATATTCTAGACCTAGTCCTGTATTATAGACCTGGCCCCATATTCTACATTGAGCCCCATTTTCTAGACCTAGCCCCATATTCTAGAAATGGCCCCATATTTAAGATCTGGCCCCATATGCTAGAAATTTATTGAGCTTCAAACTCTAGCTGAAGCTGAGAAACCCAAATTTGATATGATACTTTGAGTATGTATGCAATTATAAAATTAGCATGGCAATAGAGAAACCATAGAAAATCCTAATATTGAAATTTAAGATCCCAACAGCTAAAATATCTTGTGTTCAATTAGTAAACTTTTTTTTACATGTACTTTACAGTTCTTGATTGTTGATATGGACTCAGTTCAGAGGGATAGATAGACAACAAGAAAACATTTATTTTTGTACAGATCATGTTAAGGTATTTTAAGTTTCATGTTGGACAGTTTATATCGTTTATTTTATGTTTCATTCTACTGTATTAATAGTCTATGTCTTTATACACATCTAAAGTACTTGTGTCTCATCGGCTGAAAATCAGACAATAGAGATGTGTTTCATTGTGATTGGTCAGTGCTTTCAACACACTCTTGTTGATGTTCATCGTTAGGTAAGAGTGAGTCAGATGAGTATTTAGATAATGACAGGCAGCACCCTTCAGTATGTAAGAGTGAACCAGGTGAGTAATAGGGCATGAGTGACAACACACTGTATTTGATGTTCATACCTATGAGTGGCTCAGATCAAACATTAGTAGGCAGCACACTGGTTGATGTTCACCCTCCAGTAAGAAATAAGAAAGTGAATCTGGTAATTGACTTGACAGTGGCAGGCAACACACTGTTCTATGTTTATCGTTCATTAAGTGAGTCAGGTGAGTGTGTCTTCTGTGGAAATATTCATGTTCAAACATTGGCTCTACAGAATTACAACAGTAATTATTTTAATTTTAAAAAAACATTTTATGTGAAATTTGATGATGGTATATGTAGCATTCATTTATAATTTACATTCAAAATGGCCATGTGCTTTAAATCATCCCAATCTTATCTTGTAGATTGGAACTGACAGTATTACTAATGCATGAGAAATTATTTGTCACTCTGGACGAGGAGAGTCTGGGTGACAGCGATCAAGAGGAATCTCAGTGGCTTGATTTTGATCAGGTACCTTTCTTATACTGCACATTCATTTACTTTTATGACTATCGGTTTATTCTTGTTTAGCAAGCAGTTACAGTTTTGTGGATTCTCTGGGCTTTACATTAACAAATTCCCAAGACAGGTTAAGCTATGCTATGGGCAACTTAAAGAGCTTGTCAGACTAGCAAGAGATTTTTGAGTTTTATTAATGAAAATAATAAGTGTAAGTGTTCATATAAAATGTTACTTAAATGATGCCATCAGTTTTTTTCCAGTATGTATAATAGCAGGACTTGGCTGAAATGTCCCATTCTTTACTCAAAACAAAGACTTTGAATGTAAACCATGCTGCCAAGCTGTGATTCTCTCTAAATATAAACCATGCTGCCAAGCTGTGGTTTTCTCTAAATGTAAACCATGCTGCCAATCTGTGATTCTCTCAAAATATATACCATGCTGCCAATCTGTGGTTCTCTCAGAATGTTAACCATGCTTCCAAGCTGTGATTCTGTCTGAATATAAATCATGCTGCCAAGCTGTGGTTTTCTCTAAATGTAAACCATGTAGTCAAGCTGTGATTCTCTCTAAATATAAACCATGCTGCCAATCTGTGGTTCACTGGAAATGTTAACCATGCTTCCAAGCTTTGATTCTCTCTAAATATAAGCCATGCTGCCAGCCTGTGGTTTTCTTTAAATGTAAACCATGTAGCCAAGCTGTGATTCTCTCTAAATATAAACCATGCTGCCAGTATGTGGTTCTCTCAAAATGTTAACCATGCTTCCAAGCTGTGATTCTCTCTAAATATAAACCATACTGCCAATCTATGGTTCTCTCTAAATGTAAACCATGCTGCCATTAATCCAGTATTTCGACAACTGTCTACTTCACAACTCAAATAATCCCTATGCATTCACATGACCCACTGTTGGACTATAGGGGCACAAACTGGGACTGATTCCAATCTAGAGAAATCAGATTTTGTGTACATAGGAATGAATTTCCTTACATCTGTAGGCCAGGTTTGTGTTCACTCAGAGAGGATACACAAAATCATGGAATTCTTAAGGACATTACAGACCAAGACTTTGTTGTCAACTCATCTGTATCTCTCCCTTCTGGTATTTTTGAATTTGGTGGTATCTCTGTGGAGACTTCATTTATGTCCTCTCCAGTTTCTGTTGTTGGCAGTTTAGAAACCCCCACTGGGATCCCCTCTCAGCTCAAACTTCTCTAGAGTCAGCATTTCAGTACCACTTTACCGCTCCAGAGACCTAGTGGTAGAGCGTCTGCCTCAGATGCGGGAGGTCACGGGTTCGAGCCCCGGCCGAGTCTTACCAAAGACTTTTAAAAATGGTACTAACAGCTGCCTCGCTTGGCTCTCAGCATTAAGAGGTTAGTGTTAGGACTGGTCAGTCTGGTGTCAGGACAATGTGACTGGGTTGGATATCATGCTACATGTCTGCGGCATGATGCCCCAGTGCTAAATGTCACTATAAACTGTCACACTGCAGACATCGTAGCGATATGACTGAAAAATTGTTAAAGCTATGTTAAAAATCTAAGTCACACACACACACACACACACACACTCAGTACCACTTTAAGTGGCAGTACAATCAAGATATGTTTTTGAGAGGAGTTTCCCTGCATGCCCAAGAACCCCACTCTTGTCTGTACACTGACACGTCAGATTTAGGTTGGGGGAAGGAGTACTTCTCCATTGGCATTGGTCACAGAAAGAGTCTCTTCAACATAAACAATTTAGAAATGAAAGCTGTGTTCTTTGCCCTAAAAGGGTGCATAGAACATGTCAGAAAACATTGCATCGTGATCTCCAGTGACAACGCATTAGTCGTTACTTACCTCAGATGGCAGGGAGTTAACCCATGCCCTATCTCTTTGCATGGAAGTCTGAAACCTTCTTCATTGGACACAATCCCAATGGATTACACTCCGAATTCATCACATTCCAAGGAAAAAAAACACTTTCTGGCAGATGGTCTGTCCAGAACAAACAAGGTAGTCCTAATAGAATGGTCTTTTCATCAAACAGTTGTAGCTTCTGTTTAATCTTGGGAGCTACATCTAGTGGACTTGTTTGTGACAAAACTCAACAAGCTTCAATTTTTTTTGTCTCCTCAGTCCTAGATGGATGATTTCAGTCTCAGTTGGAATCAGCTGTTTGCTTATGCATTCCTACCCTTCAGATAGATTCCACAAGTAATGCACAAGATCAGGATGTCCACCGCATAGGTCATCCTGATTGTACTGCTGTGGCCTCATGGATGATGGTTCAACAACTTACTGTTCACGACACTCAAAGGGTATTACCTCTTTGGGTCAGTCTCTCACTACACAGAGGTACATTAGTTCACACAAATCCCCAGATCCTCCACCTTCATGCTTGGCTCACCTCAAAGAAGCGATCCACCATGCAAAAAGTTTTGAGCAAGTTGCCAAATGCTCTGCATCCAAGGTCTTCAAGGCAAAGTGGAAAATCTTCACTGATTGGTGTGCTAAGAATACGTTAATCCTGGCTGACCCTCTGTTGTTACAGTAGCAGAGTTTGTCCTATTTCTTTTGAAGAGAAATCTAGTTCAGCCTTTACAATCCAAGGTTATAGGGCTGCCCTTTCAAACACTTGAATTTTCCAAAGTTCAATCCTTTGGTTCAGATCATCTCTAATCAGATCGTATCAAGTATTTCAAGTTACAGAGACTGTTGTGTCACTTGTTTAGGCCAAAGGGAACTTTCATGTGTTTTGTTTGCATTGACAAAACACCCTCTGTGCCTATGCACCCTATGCGCCTTTGAATGAGGCTTCTTTTGAAAATATTACACTTTAGACTAACTGCCTTATCAATTAAAGAAGTATGTATATGTTCCATTTCCCTGTTATGTTAGCCTGGTTTCCATGCCAAAAGCCAACTTCCATCAGTATTTCTATCACTGTTTGAAATCCCCAGTCTAAGTCACTTCTGTGTTAAGGATGATTGTGATATTGTTCTTTGCCCAGTTAGGGCACTTAGGTTCTATTTAGAATTTTCAAAAGGGAGAAGGAAGGGTAGAAAAAGGGTTTCTTTTCTCCCCTTAAGGGGTTCAGCTGATGTTTCAACATCCAGTATCAATCAGTGGATTTTGCTTACTATAAAGAGAGCTTATGTATCTCTTCAAGGGACTTAACATTCATGATGAGCAAAGCTCATGAAGTCAGGATTTGTCATTCATGATGATCAAAGCTCATAAAGTCAGGACTTGTCATTCATGATGATCAAAGCTCATGAAGTCAGGACTTGTCATTCATGATGATCAAAGCTCATGAAGTCAGGACTTGTCATTCATGATGATCAAAACTCATGAAGTCAGGACTTGTCATTCATGATCAAAGCTCATGAAGTCAGGACTTGTCATTCATGATGATCAAAGCTCATGAAGTCAGGACTTGTCATCATGATGATCAAAGCTCATGAAGTCAGGACTTGTCATTCATGATGATCAAAGCTCATGAAGTCAGGACTTTTCATTCATGATGATCAAAGCTCATGAAGTCAGGACTTGTCATTCATGATCAAAGCTCATGAAGTCAGGACTTGTCATTCGTGATGATCAAAGCTCATGAAGTCAGGACTTATCATTCATGATCAAAGCTCATGAAGTCAGGACTTATCATTCATGATCAAAGCTCATGAAGTCAGGACTTATCATTCATGATCAAAGCTCATGAAGTCAGGGCTTGCCATTCATGATGATCAAAGCTCGTGAAGTCAGGACTGCTTTTTGAAGATATTTCAACCATTCATCTTTAGACAATATTATGAAGTCTGCAATTTGGTGCTGACACACAACCTTATTTTGCTTCTACCTTCAGTCATTAGCGAACTAAAAACCAAAGGTATTTTCTCTATAGTCAGTGAACTATCAGTGACCCAGACAACTGTCACATAAACCTGCAGTTGACTGCTTGTATTAGAAGGTGAGTAATTTGTTATTTTATAAAGTACATCAGCCATCCTCCCTACTGACAAATTCAGCTTAAAAATAGTGACAGGTAAGTATTACTGACATTAAAATGTAGTGTTTTGGGGGAGTGAAATTCAATTTAATTTATATAATACTTACCTGTCACAATTGGTTGCCCTCCTCCCACCCCACATTAATGTCCTTCTTTAGCCACAATCCTAAAAAGAATGACAAGGCTCTGTAGGGCATGTACTGATGATGTAGATCAGACTGGGTCGATGTGTGTGTTCCAAGAAATTTCTGGAACAGGAAGTTGGTTGCATCCAGCATGGATTATTTCTTGTAGATCAGACTGGGTCGATGTGTGTGTTCCAAGAAATTTCTGGAACAGGAAGTTGGTTGCATCCAGCATGGATTATTTCTTTCCATGTGGAAAGGTTAAAGCTTAATAATAGTGACAGGTAAGTATTACATAATTATAGTTAGTTTTACTCTCCCACCCAAAAAAGACTACATATTTCTGTTTTAAAAATGTTTGATACTTTCAATAGCTTTTTTATATGTGTAATATCTTTGATGTTTTTTCCAGTTAAATATTCAGAAATTGCATGACCCCCAGGCAGCCACAGACATGTTGAACAAATATCTACTGGATTCCAACTACAGGGATTTAGCTATCAACCTAGTAAGTACAATAATACAATGTATAGTTGTCATTCTCCACTCTGCTGCCACTGATATACACCCAACTACACCATAAATATCTGCTGGGATTTAGCTATCAATCCAGTAAATATAATATGCACAAAATATATTTATCATTTTCCACTCATGCCTGTGTAGCTGCCACTGAAATACACCCAACTACACCATAAATATCTGCTGGTTTCAAACTACATTGATTTAGATATCAGTCCAGTAAGTAGAATGTGCACAAAATGTATTGACCATTTTCTTTTCACTCATGCCCATGTAGCTGACACTGATCTATACCCAATTCCACTGTAATATCAGATGGATTCAAACTGCATGGGTTAAATTAAATTAAATTATTGATCTAGTAAGTACAATACTTAAAAAGTGTATTGACTATTTTCCACTCATGTACCCATGTAGCTGCCACTGATTAACACACCATTATATTGTAAGATTAAAGTGTTGAAACTAGAGTCAGGGCTAATGTACAGAACAGTGTGGGGTGTTAGACTTTGATTTTGGAATCATTGAGTTACTAATTGTTCTGAATCCTAAACATTTGAGCAATTATTTATCTTTGAATTTCTTTGTCAAATACATGATCACATAAACATTAGGATTAGTCTCTTTTACCTCAGAATCCAGCCCTCCCTGAAAGGTTAAAAAAAGGTCTTTTCCCCATCCATTTAACATATAGACAAAGGGAAGCAACTTGTACAGGTTAACTCCCTTAGTGCCCCCCCCCCCGTCAGGTTGCCACTAGTTAAAACATTTATTTTGAACTGTGAACAGTGCCTCTGAGAATTCATTGAAACTTGTTCTTAATTTTCACCCTCCATCATTTCTTTTTAGTAGTATAAGCAAGTCAATAAGTTGTTAAACATTGTGCACACAACATTTGTATTATTTGCAATAAACTTTTTTGTATATTTGCAATTTTGCATAATTTGTTATTATCCATATGACTTTCGTTGGTAACAGGCAATATCACTGGTGAAATTGTTTCTGTGTGCTGTTGAATGTGTATTTATTAATCTTCTTAGGTCATCATGGTAATGCATGTTCACCTTTATTTCAATAATTAGTATATGTGTTGTATGCACTTGTTTATTTTTGTCGCTCTCTTTCATTATAGAAATGTCAGTTAATTGCAAGACATGATTTAAAATTGAAGAGAAAAACCACAAGAAGTGTTTAACTGGCACAAAATGCTTTTTACTCAAACACATGTTGTGTGTTTTCAAAACGGACATATGATGTCTGGACCAAAGAGGCAACTGAAAAGCTGCAAAAAAAAGTAAAAACAACCTCTCAAAATAATCTGAACATGAAATTCTTAATCTTCACTCACATTTAGACTCTTTAGTCAATTTTATGGGTACATTAAAATGGGGACATTAAGATGGGTACATTAAGATGCTACCTCTTCCACCAATGTATATAGCAAAATCATATGTTTTCTCTCTACTGGTTCTGACACTGAAATTATTCCAGCAAATAAGGAGCATGGACTGCAAAATAATTCTAGATGGGACAAATCCTGAATCCGCAATTTGCATAATTTATAGACAGAAGTTGCCACTTGTCAGTCCGTTTCCATAGAAACTCATCTCCACTCCAGGCTCTCTCTTCTCAAGTATTTAAAAGACTATTTAATTTTTTTTTATTCTCAGAATTAAATGGTCTACTCTACTTGATGTATAATATTCTCTCTCTCTCCATTTTGGAAATCTTGTTATTGCTGATTCTTCAGAATGGATGGTCATATCTACATCAGGTTGTACTAAACTACTTCTTAATGACGTCTTGTTGACCCTAAATGTAAATGATCTGATGGCCACAGTGGCAGACACCTTGAAAATCTTCTTATTACTGCTACTTTTAAATGGATGGTCACATCAAATGTAGATTGCACTAAAAGACTATTTATGATGTCCAGATGGTACTAAATGTAAATGATGTCCAGATGATACTAAATGGGGTCAGTCTGGTGTCCACAGTTTTGAAAATATTGTTAATATCTACCCCTCCTGAATAGATGTTTTAACTAAAAGACTTCTGTTGGTACTGACCTATGGTTCAGTATGGCTACCACAGCAGCCATCATGAACTTTTTATTGCTGCTCTCTCAGAAATGGAAAGTCAAATTGACATGTGGTTTCACCAAAAGATATGTTATGATGTCTTCTTAATCCTAAATGAAAAATGTTTTTGGTCA
The DNA here is from genome assembly GCA_016617855.1 of Megalonaias nervosa. Taxonomy (NCBI): domain Eukaryota; kingdom Metazoa; phylum Mollusca; class Bivalvia; order Unionida; family Unionidae; genus Megalonaias; species Megalonaias nervosa. The sequence continues at coordinate 22,023 of JAECUM010093553.1, read as the reverse complement.
GGGTTCTAATATAGCTGCCACAGTAGAGAGTTTGAAAATATTGTTACCACTACTTCTCCAGAATTAATGTTCATATGGGAGTGGGGTTTTTAAAAATTTTCTTATGTTTTAATTAAAATGGTGCTGATGTGGTAGCAAAATATGACTATTTTCAAAGTCTTGTTTTAGCCACTCCTCTTAATGGAAGGCCATTTTGACATGAGGTTTTCATCAGAAGGGTTTTTATGGTGTCTAGTTAGTTCTAAATGTAATTGACATACCCTCAGTATGATGGTAACATTAAAAATATTTTGTTATCTCCTCCCCCAAATTGATGGCTGTATCAACATGGGGTCTTTCACCACCAGACTTATTAAAATACCTAATACTTCCAATATGGCTGACATAATAATAATGAGGACTTTGTATAGCGCAAAATCTTTAGAAGCTGTAAGCGCTTTACAACATTTGACAACACTTAAAAAAACATATATAATGATATGATTACAAAAATAAAAACAAACACCACAAAATTAGAAAACAGAAAACATGCTGTAAATATTTAAGGTAAGGAAACATTATTAGGTCTTTAAGTCTGTTCTTGCAGTTGAAATAGGTGAGTTTTAAGAGCGCTCTTGAATGAGATCACTGTGTCTTTGTGTCTAAGTTCAATAGGTAATTTGTTCCACGTTGCTGAGCCCTGGCATGCAAAAGAACGTTGTCCATATGATTTCATTTTCATAGTGGGAATAATGAGAATACGAGTGTCAGAAGAGGAGCGTAAGTATCTTGCTGGTGTGTACACATGGGTGAGGTCAGATAGGTATGCTGGACTGGAGCCCGTCAGTGAAACGTAGCACAGAGAAAAAAAATTTGTGTTTAATTCTGGATGACATCTGTCATGCAAATCTGTTGTCACATTGCCCCCAGAGTGGATGATTATTATGAAATAAGGTTTTCACCAAAAGACCTCTAGATTCCTACTTTGTCCTAAATCAGATTGGTGCTAATATGACATCCAGTATGTCGACCACAGCTGCTAATTTGAAAAATCTTGTTTTGATTGAAGGATATTGGAGATGTTTTCAACACTCAATAGTTCAAAAGAAGAAACGATCTTATCTTGAATTCTGGGAAAGTCTTATTGCCCAGTAGAGTGTCAATCCATTAAAAAGACTCATGTTGCAAAGAAGAAAGTGGAATAAAGTACTGTTCTAGGGTGAAATTCTGTGACAGTACATTTTCTGAAAGAACATAATGATTTTGATAAATAATTAGTTGAGAGAAATCTGGTTATTCATGGAAGGACAGTACTAGCAATAAAGCAGCAGTAAATCTGGAACCAAAACTGATGTATTTAATAATTATATTTGAATGTTTTTAAATTAAACTTCACAGATATGTGACTGCTGTGTTAATTTTCAGGAAATTTTTTTTTGGCAAGAGTCATTATAATCTGGTGGTGACCTCATAGTCAACAGTTTTTGACAGGTTTTGTTTTAAGTTTTTCATTAGCAAATAATTCCAAAACCCCTTCATTAGTGCTTGTTGTACATGGCATTCATCATTATAGCGTTCCTGTGGCCTAAGTGGTTAGCGTGTCTGCCTCAGATGTGGGAGGTCGCAGGTTCGAACCCCAGCTAAGTCATACCAAAGACTTATAAAATGGTACTAGTAGCTACCACGCTTGATGCTGAGCATTAAGAGTTAGTGTTAGGTCAAGTCAGCCTGGTGTCAGAATAATATTATACATGCCAACCATTATGCTTTTGGCATAATCATTACGCTTTTTTTCACTAAATTATGCCTTACGCGTAAATGTATTTGAATTACGCGGTTTCGGTATATTCCCTACCCAAAAAATTAACAATTTGTTTTCTCATTTTTGTTAACATCCCATTAATCTTTCAGACTGTATTCTAGAAAAGATGACTTCTGTGTAACTACGACATAAGTGTACGCTTGTCCATAGACTTGCATGCACTTTCCTAATAGTATTATGTTCTATTTATAGCAGCTGCCCTATTTTCAAGAAACATGCTGGTTTCTACTTTCAAGCTTTTGACCTCGGTTTCTATTTATAGCTGCTGTATGGCTTAGTTAGGAGAGAACAGACTGGTTTTCTAATTTTTAATCTTTGCTCACAGATTCCTTGTTCTAATTCATATCTGGTACAGAACCAGTCTGTAGGTATTTGGCGCTAAAAGTCAAGTCATATTTATTCTTGTTGATACGTGTGTTAGAGCAAAAATGTTTTTCAAATAATTTCACAGATGGATTAGAAAAAGACGAAAATCTGATTCAGAGATAATTACATGAATTACACAATATAGAGTTCCATTCTAGGGCAGATTCACGCCCAATGCAGGCTGTGTGGAAAGGATTTAAATATTGGTCATGGTGGTAAAACAAAGAAACCTTGAATTAGCTCGTTTTACTAACTCCAATACTAAGGTTACTTCTTTTTTATAGCAGAGCTAAATTGTGGACACAAATTTTATAAATGCAGAGGCGTTATTTTCTGAGTTCTTAATAGAACACGGACTACCCCTGGCAGTAGAAGACTACATTGGTCATTTGTTCAAACGGATATTTCCAGATTCCAAAATTGCAGAAAATATGCATGTGCAAGAACAAAATCATCTAATATTGTTAGGTGTTTAGCACTTAAAATTGCAGAAGCCATGAAAATTGGGCCGTTTAGTGTTGCAGCAGACAGGAGCAGTGATTATGATGACAAAGAGTTGTACCCAGTCTGTGTAAGAGACTTTGACAACGAAAAGGGCAAAGTCCGAGTGCTCTTCTTTCATTACCAGAATTAACAGTAGATTCCACTGGAGAAAACATTTTTTATTTGCTTAATAATGCTTGGAATAAACATAAGTTGGCAGAACTGTATGGGGTTTTCAGCTGACAATGCATCCGTGATGACTTGAATTCATAAAGGAGTTGCATTCTCTGTTTTGAAAAATGTCTCCATCAGTGTACATATCAGGTTGTCCCTGTCATATGATGCGCCTTGCTGCAGGAAAGTCTGCTGATGAATTAGGAGAACTCCTGAAGTATCAAGTTGGCATTCTACCTGACAATGTACTTCATGCGGACAGAGTTGATGTGCAATGGCACTTTATTTCCCAGCTAAAAGACCCAATAACTGGAAGATATATATTTCCTCTTCTTTATCAGGTTATGAATGGAATATTGGTTCTTTACCATTCTAATGCTGACTGTTAGAGATTGTTCAGTATTGTTAGCAAAAATAAAACTGAATTCAGATTCAGGCTCAATAACCCAGCACTTAGTGCTCTGCTAGTGTACAAAACATTCATAGTCTTAGCTGGTACAAAGTGTTTTGAAATGCAATATGAGAGTCTGCTGCTTTTTAAAGCTCAAAGTGCTATATATGAAAACTTGAAGCAGTAATTGATGTTAAAAGACAGAGGGGTAAATAAATCATTTTGTACATATGCGCATTGAATTTTATTATGTTATATGTGGATTACTCTTTTTCTGCTTGGATTACTCTTTTTGTCCACTCGGATTACACTTTTTCCTCGCCAGGGGTTGGTATGACTGGGTGGAACATGATGCTACATGTCTGCATCATGATGCCCATATGCTAGACATCACTATGAACTGCCACACTGCAGACATTGTAGCTATATGACTGGAAAATTGTTAAAGCTATGTTAAAAAATCCAAATCACACACACACACACACACATTGTCAAGCAAAAACAATTCATTCTTCAACATCTTCTCACCAATTGCTTTTATTTCCAAAACATGGAGTTTCTTCCTGCTTTGAATCATTAGGATGCTAAGATAAAATTTATTCTGAAACATGCTACCACACTCCTATAACCTTTTTTTATGGTCAAGGTCACAAAAGAAAAATTGCATTACAGTTTTGGTTACAGAATTTATTTGGCCTATATTTCCTAAACTCCTTGATGCACCTTCTTAATACTTTAGATGAGTCCTTAGAAAAGGCTAAGACAATTCATTCTGTGGCATGCTTATTCAATATTTTGACCTTGGAGGTGGTGACAGATATTTTACTGCAAAGCTCAACATGCATGTCATGGTCTTCTTTGTTTCTGTATTTGGGAGATTTCCTTTTTCTTATTGTTCAGAATTTCATATCTTGTTGGGTTTTCTTCTATTATACATGTGTTTTGGATTTCTAAGAACAGGCAGTCAAAATTGCAAATCTCTCAGAAGCTGCCCAACTTTATCATTATCAACTTTATCATTATCTTGCATCATTTGATTTAAAACAGAGTAAGGTAGACTAGTGCCAGCAGCAATTCAAAGAAACTCTTTAATGTAAAATATTAGTGAATGGGAAAATATTCATCAGTTGACTTTTCCTACCCTGTTTCACTAAAGTAACAAACATGCTGTCATATTTTTCAGAAACCCTACATCAACCAATCAGCTTTGAGTATTCCAGGAAAGTTTTCCCTTTACAGAACTTATATCATTTTCCGCACACTTGGACTACGTCACCTGGTGGTTGTTGATAGCAGAAACCATATAACTGGAATCATTACTCGAAAAGATCTGATGGGATTCAATATGGAGGAGAAATTAGAAGTGGCTCAGGAACGAATGTTGCGAATGCGTAGAGTTGGTCGTATGGAAATGAGGAATTTGGCATCTATTCCTAGCACATCTAATCCCATCTAGATATATCACATATTTTGTATCAAGGGGATTGCCAGAGTTTTTCTCCTCAAAGCAAGTAGTTCTTAACAAAATCCAAGCTAAAATTACATACATACATACATACATACAGACATACATACATACATATTGTTGTGGAAATTTTAAATCATTGTTTTTTGTAAAGACTAAGACAGCTTCATTGTATCTCTATTCCATATCCCTTAGATAGCTTGGCTTGTGTCTCATGCATATATATTATGATTTGCCATAATGATTAAATGGATATTTATTAAAGAAGCAATAATTCAGTTAGCCATTATATGCTGCACCGCAGCTCACATTTTGCTCAGCTGGTCTGAGAGAGGATACCAGTTGCACATTTCTTATATGGAAAATGGTGTAATGTTTTAAAATGTTCATTTTCTTTTCACAATAAACAATTATAAAATGATGTCACACCTGGTAGTGAAAGATGGTTGCCAAGATTTTTCTAAAGAGATATCACATCCATTGTCAAGTCCACCTCAATGGAAGCTCAACACACAGAGCGCATGGCAGCTGTGTGCATCTCTACATGTCCATCTGTCTGTCTGTCTGTACCCATCTAGATTAACATTATTAATAAAGTTTTTACACTTGTGGTCAGTTATTCAAATACAGTTGGTGACATACTTTTGTTGTGTGGATACACCTTGATGTGTACACAACCACTTTATGAAAAGCTGAGGGGTTGATTCGACATTCAGACCATGGCCGGCATCTTTTATTTTTATCTTGTCATAGAGTATTAATGAATAATGAGAAAGCATTAGTGAATAATGCAGTGCTTATGAACTATTGAACAATTTTTTGCAGAAGTTCTGTGATTCACAGAAATATGAAAAGGGAAAATATATGTGAGAAGTATGGTCATTCATTTACATTCTTATATATGGATGAACATTTTTATGTGCAATTTATTGAAAACAGTTTTAGCTCACCTGTACAAAATATAGAAAATTTTACACTGTACTTCCAGTGTCGTCAGCATCATTCACAATCAGGTTAACTGGCAGTCTAAATGTAGTGTTTTCCTTCCACAGCAGCAGTAGACATAATATTCAGATCTCTAAAGAAGAACTTGGCATTTTTCTCCCAGGTTTGGAACTAATTGGGTGTCTTTAAATTCAATGGGGTGTTTTGTGAACACTACAAGATGCAAACTTACAAAACCAGACTGAGTCTGAATCATCTGGATATTAATCATGTCAGTTAGAATTTGTAAAGCATCTTAGTGAACAAGACTAATTTAGGATGAATTTGATTATATGGAAAATCTGTATAAATGTTCTTGGAGTCAGCAAATGCTATTATTTTAATCATGCAAAAACAAGTAAATGATAATTATCAGCTTTAGATACATTATGGCGTTTCAAGTTTTCCAGGCTATGAGTGTTAAAATATTTGCTTTCAATGCATAACTTCCATATTAGACATGTTATCATAGTCTAACTAAAGATATAATTGTATTCATTGTGAACAATGACAAGAAAAAATGGTAATAGTGACCTATTTTTCAAGTATGATTACGGTATGCACAGCCTTGAATAGTCTTTGAATTCAGAGGGTTGCTTTAGAAAGTCTTTGATTTTCAAACAAGTGGGTATTGCTTTTGAAAAATGCTTGAATTTGTTTAAAACTTTATTGAATCTTGTTTGTACTGTCAAAGCTGTGTAGCTAAAATGTAATTTAAAAAGGAAAGTTTTACATTTTTTTTTAAGGATTGTAATACAGTAAATTTCAAATGATAAATTAGTATTTGAAACTGTAGGTATTGGCATGAGTTGCATCCCTTTGCATAGGATCCACTGTAATTGATACGACAATTCAGATGTCTGACCAAGCTCACACTTAACCTACCATGAGCTGTATTTACAATGGCAAATGGGAACGTAACCTGCTTTATAGCGGTTGGGTGAAAACATTAAAGAGAGACAACTACAGGGCAATTTGTCTGGTTTGTGGCAAGACATTGGATATTTCCAGTATGAGAGCAAGTGCTCTAAAGTCTCGTGGAAAGCAAAAACCAATAGAAGTGCAATTTCGGCTGCTGTCATGTTGCAGTCATTTTATAGGACTGTGAGGGTGAGTTACCAAAGTAGAGGTGATGTTTGAGTTACCTCCCCCAGCAGGATACAGTCATGTTGCAGTCATTTTATAGGACTGTGAGGGTGAGTTACCAAAGCAGAGGTGGGGTTTGAGGTACAAAGTAGAGGTGGGGTTTGAGTTACCTCCCCCAACAGGGAGGGATACAGTCTTCATTAAAGTAGCCAGGTGTAAAGTAAAGGTAGTCAGATAAACCAGCCAGTTCCAGGCTGATAAGGAAAGCCCTGGACACTATTGGAAACCAGGGTATTCCCTGAGAGTGTTCGTAAAAGGGTAATTTACCCATGTAAATCTGACAGAACAACCATCCTATTTTTGCTGCCCCAATACCCCTTATTGAGGGAGCACCCCATGCTCTCATTACTTTATAATCTTCACCAGCTGCATCTAGTTTTATGGAATTGCCTGGTACCTATTAAAAAATATAATTTTCTTATACTAATGACTTTGTTGTTTACAAATTTATATATCCCAGAGAGTTTTGGTTCAGAATATACTGCTTTATGCTTCTCTGCAAGCATCTAGATCATGGTACCACTTTCTGACTCTTCCAGAAGGGAAATTAGGTTACATTGACCTACTTTTCTTGTACTAATGATTTTTGTTCAGAGGTTTACTCAGAAGTTAAAATTGTATGACTTGAGAAGTTGGCATGATATCTTAATGTTTACTTGGTGAAAATGCTCATTGCATCATTAGGATCCTGCTGAGAAAAAATAGGTCATGGTGATCCACTTTTCATGTATGAAACTATGTTCTTATTATTTACAGGTTTAGTCTAGTGTTAAAATTTGTATGTTTCCTATCAGAACTTAAATGGTATGCTTCAGATTATTATATCTCAGCATGCCCCTACCAATTCATTATAGTATAAAAACAGCTTTCCCCTACCGATTCATTATAGTATAAAACAGCATGCCACTACAAATTCATATTAATATCAAACATGTCCCTGCCAGTTCGTGATAGTATCAAACAACATGCCCCATCCAATCCATAATAATATCAAACTGCATACTGCTGCCAATGATAATATCAAACAACATGTCCCTACCAGTTTGTGATAGTAACAGTGTACTTCAACCAATTCATGATAATATCAAACTAAACCCCTTCCAAATCATGATAGTATGAAACAGTATACCCCTATCAATTTATGACAGTATGAAACAGTATACCTCTACCAAATCATGATAGTATGAAACAGTATACCTCTACCAAATCATGATAGTATGAAACAGTATACCACTATCAATGTGTGATAGTATGAACAGTGTACCCCTACCAATTCATGTTAGTATGAAACAGTATACCCCTACCAATTCATGATAGTATGAAACAGCATGAGGATATAATTTTTGTAAAATGAAGTAAACACTACAGCATATTGCTGAGCTTGTTGATCTTCCTAGTGCCCTGCATACTAGTTGATGCCTTGCATAGCCATTGATGCCTTGCATGGCCCATTTTGAATTTCTGTAGAGCATTCCTTCATTGTAGCCTAGATTATTATTGGTCCCCTTTCATTTTAAGATTTTCTCAAAGTTTCTCAAGTGAGTCAGAACACTGAATTGATGTGGGTTTTCACTGGTGAATATTTGGCTGCTTTTGAGATGCTTTCAAAAATTAATAACAATGAGACATAACAAGCATTTTAGGCATCTCAGACAATGTAGACCCAGATCGGCTGTCATCCGTGCTGGCAGGTTATCATCAGCACTTTTCGCTGTAACTCACTAACACAAGGAGATTTATGTCATTTTCGCCTGAAATGGAAACAGGAAACACATTTTGGGGGCTACTTCTGAATACATCCAATAAATCAGCTTCCAAGAGATTTTTGTTAAGCCTGATGCCTAGTTGTGTTAGAAACATCATTTTTCATTGGCTATTTCACTTCTGCATGTGCAGAGGGTAAGGGTTTTTGCTTATTGGACCCATCATTTTTGTGTCCTGGCCACTTGTATTCCAAATCCCAAACTTAGCCTACTTTTTGCAATGGTTTGCCTGTCTGTGTGCAGTTCAGACTGGTCTGCCTTAGCTCTGAGACCATAAAGTCTAAAATCTGGACACAAAATCCAATTCTGACTGGGCGAATTTTTGGTGTAAAAAAAATCTGGTCTCAAAGAATATGTTTTTTCCTCTGTATTTTGTAATGCAAGTAGAAATTCCAGATTATTTGGTATCATTGTAGAGCTACATCTGTCTACTTTTATGTAATATCACCCACTTTGGTGTATCATAAATGACCTTGACGCTATAGAGCTCAGAAGTAGGATACTACTTCCTGACACATAAACATGGCACCAGGGGTTAATGAGTTAAATCAAAAAGTAGAATGGATTATGCAGACCCTGATCTGCCAGCAGATACTGGTGTGTCCATACATCCATCAGTATCTTAGATTAACCCGAGTTTAAACTTGTTTGCTTTCATAAATAAAAAGTACACTCCATGAAAGGATTTTTTTTTTTCATCTTTGATAAATGATTATAAGATGAATATTAGGTCCAGACAGACTTTGATGATGCTGTACAGACAGACTTTGATGATGCTGTACAGACAGACATTGATGATGCTGTACAGACAGTCTTTGATGATGCTGTTTGATGATGCTGTACAGACAGACTTTGATGATGCTGTACAGACAGACTTTGATGATGCTGTACAGACAGACATTGATGATGCTGTACAGACAGACATTGATGATGCTGTACAGACAGACTTTGATGATGCTGTACAGACAGACATTGATGATGCTGTACATACTATAATGTATATTATCATATTTATATATTTTAAGGAGCTTCATTGTCAATGTGTTGTGGCATTATTATTTGTGTTGTGAAATACATTTCTGTATATTTGTTTTATATTTAAAGAATATGTGCAAGACAAACTCATCTATTTTCATACTTATAGAAAATGATGATAAAATTCATTCCCATTTTTTTTTTTACCTTATTTTCTTCTTAACATATTTCAGCTTATTCTTTATTACATAGATTTTATATTTATAATTTTATAATATTTGTCTTGGAGGGATTTCAACCCCCCAAAGCCTATGACATGTTGTCTGCACTTTTGTTACTAAGAATAGGTTGTGTTTCTAATAATGGGCACTTTTCTATACTTATCTCTTTTAACTTTGAAAAGCAACTCAAGCTTTGTACAAAGACATAACTCGAGCTCTGGTCCTAAGAGAAAATGCATAGAAAAGTTACCACCCCTGATGCAGTTTGATAGCTTCTTGCTGTACTTCAGACATGATACATAATGTTAGTAGAAAATGCTTTAAAATGTAATTGCTGAAATATGTGTACTTTATGCACTTTTTAATCATAAAAAAGCAACATGATTATCAACATTTCCCAGTTTATATTCCCACCAGTAATCCTGATTATTAACATCTAATTTATATTTTTCCCTTTGATCCTGTTTAATGTATCATATTATTTGACCCTCCAAGCTTACAGTATTCTTAGTACTTTGATATTAATGGAGGGGTGTTTAGAGAAGTCCTTGTCCCTGTCTTTCTTTCCCATAAGTGGTTATATTCTTCACCAATTTTAATTGGCTTGTTTTAGCTAATGCTATTTAGTTCAAGAAGTGATTCTATTAGTGTCATGGGGAGCAGCAAAAACCATGCCTATTTATTTGTATAACATGTTCCATCAAATCAAGAATTTTCTTTCCAATCATATTGCCACTTTATTAGAGAATAATTTTCGATGCATAGTTAAAATTTCCTAAAAATTTTTGGTGATGGATAGAGAAATTTAAAGGACTTGGGTTTATTCTTGATACATAGCAAAAATTAATTAGGTGCTGGACTATCATTGAACCATGCAGTTTCATAGTTGCACAAACCTAGCACCCCAGGCATGATTGTATAGTGATTCATATATTCATCCACTTTGCACAAAGTTTTCAGCTTGTCATTTGAAGTTTTCAGTAAAGAACAACTGGCTGACAGTTGGAGGTAGTTATATGTACATATACGTTGGCGATTTTTCAGTTGGGAATGGCTCAACTCCACTGTTTATTCTGTCATCCACCAGCCATTTCCAGACATTTCTTTTCTCATGGGTTATTTGCCCTTTGATTTTTGTTTCCTTATTGTATGTAAGCATATTAAAGGATCATCACTCTTTGTCTTGATATTTGTTATAGATTTTATATCTTTTGTATGTAATGTTAAATATCTTCTGTACGTAATGTTAAATTTTCATTTCATTTATACCCACATCATCTGTAAATGAACTCCCTATTTTATTTTGTCCCTGGTAACCTGCACACTACACATGAACTGTCAGTTTTTCTGACTGTCTACAAGTACAAATTTTTCCTAACTTATGGGTATCTGGTCAGAATTGCAAAATACAAACAACTAATTTTAGAATGGATCTTTTTTCAAGATTTATATTAGATTTTCAAATACTTAATTGTCTTTTTCCAAGCATCTCTGTTAATTGAGAACATTACAAGCTAATGGGTAAATTTGTGGAAAATGCCTTGAGTTCTTTTCTCACCATTGCTAGCAGTTTTCCCTTGAAATGTGAATTACCTTCTTTAACAGCAGAAAAAAATATTGTGAAGTTTCTGCTCACCTTGATTTTCAGGCCTATATACTGTGCAGTCTCTGCTCACCATGGTTTTCAGGCTTATATACTGTGAAGTCTCTGCTCACCATGGTTTTTGGGCCTTCATAGGTTCATTAAAAATGATGTTGACCACAGTATAATTCAGTCTCCCTGTTTCCATTGATAGGAGTTCTACACTTTCCTAAGGTTCATCATTTTCATAATTTTCTATGTGTTGGAATTGAAAGAAAGATCTAGATGATAATCATTGCTACTTCTATCAAAGTTTTGACATTAATATCAAATTAACAAATTCCCATGAATATGATACAGAGCATATCTCCTTTGTATTGAGTGTGAAAATACAACAATTACTAACGTAAGTTGGAGATGAAAACATGATGAGTGCATAATTAGGTTCTCACAGAAACACTGTTGCACATTGCTGTGATGATAGATTGCCATTTATCACATTTGAAAACACAAGGGCATGTTGCATTTGTGATGATTACACTGAAACCAACATAAAAGATAAAACTATAATACAAATTTCATTTAACAAATTTTATACAATTGGTATTTATTTATTCAGGTGTTGCCACCAGTAGGCATTAGTGACATTTTCACTGATACAAATTTCATCAAATAATGTTATTTACAATGTACTGAGAATGTTGCTTGGAAGAAAATTTTTATTAATATTATTTCTTATTAAAAATTGAGAATTCATGATGTTGATTCAGATTTCTGGGTACTGACCACCAGTTTCAATAATACAACGAGTGACATATCTAGGTTTCATTTACCAATATTGATTGCAATTTTGTTCATATTCAATGAATAGGGGCCAATTTATTTTGTATTTTCTAGTCACAAAAATGGGATTCATGCCTGATACCACATTATAAGCCAGTTTGCAAGTTATCAAGGGATTGGTGTATTGTCAGTGCTTTTAAATTTGTGGACACTGGATAACAATGACAGGAGCGAATGGGGGGGGGGTTATACTACATAACATAAATGCCAGAGCAGTTGCTAGATTTTTTTATTTTTTTTAAAAATAAATGCTAGGTTTTTCATACATCCTCATGGAATATTGCCCATTTTTAAAGGACTTTTTGAGAATAAATAAAATAACTACCTTTGTTATATTGCTCTCCTTTTTTTACTTATATAACAGTAAGTGAAAATTTGGCATTCAGTAATATCACTTTGCTTTTCAAATACTTGCTAGAATAGTTGCAAAGTTAAATACTTTTGTGGTTAAATATTTCAATTTTTGAGAACTTGAATGAAATATGTATTTATTATTAATTTATTAAATTGAATATTTAGAAAGAACAATTTTGTCTCATTAAAATTATTGCAGTTGATTTTAGACAATTTTATTTAAGATTGTTTTTGTTAATAATGGTACACTATGATTATTGTCTTACATGACTGGATATGTTTCTTTGGAAGTTTGAACGTATGTATGGCATATGAATGGATATTGCTGTTAGATATTTCACAACTCTGATCATTAATTAACAGATTAATTACTGTAACGTTGAACATTGAAGCTACAGTTTTTGTTTAGAGGCAAGGAATATATAGTAATCAATATATACACTAATCCATCCTTCCCTCTGTCTATCCAAACATAACTAGTTGCACAGTTTTGGATGGATTGCCATCAAAGATAGTTAATATAATGGTTATCACGTAAGATGTACATATCAACAAATTTCTTAGAGTTACTGCCCATTTTGTTTATGTCTTTTAATATGACTAGATCACCTTAGTACAACTGGTTTTGCAGCCTTTAGCCCTACTGGTCATAGGCCAGAAGAGGTTAATGAATTGTCTGTTGTCGCTCTGACCATTTGCAAAATAACTTTTATTGCTACACCTCCTGAGCTGCTTTGAGGACTGCCATTAAATCTGACACACATTCATCCCATGGTCTAGTTGATCCAGAATGAAAATGGTGCTACTCGGACATCCAACATGGCCACGACAGCAGCCATCTTGAAAATCTTGTTATCAGTACCCCTCCTTAATGGATGGTCCTATCAACATGGGGTGTTCACTGAAAGACATTAAAATGTCGTGTTGGTCATTAATTATGACAATTAAGAAAATTTTTTATTTTGTTTTTTTTTACACAGAATTATTGATTACAGGTTTAACCAGACATAGCATGTAAGTATATCTTGATATTTTTGGGAACAGTTCAGGGTCAAAGGTCATGACAGAAGAGACTCTTTTTTTACTTCACTTAGAAGATATCTTGTGAACATGTTATCTCAGACATGTAAAATGTTATTTTTAGGACCAGATTTGGAATGTTGGAGTTGCTTGAGTAGATCAGAGATGGTTTCAATATACAGCAGTTAAAGCACAAAAAATGAACTTGTGGATTAAAAAACATTTTCAGCCAGTTTAGTGTCAGTTCTGTTTGAAGGACTCTTAAATTTCCTGAGAAATTGGTCGATGCTAATTTCCCGTTTTAGTCTATGTACTTTGAGTGAATCCTAGCTAGTCAGTCCTATTATGTTCTTGCTTTGCATGTGTCACATGGAGTTAACACTTATATTGTTCTTACATGATGTGCATGTGTGACATGGACCAAACAGTTACATTGATCTTACATGATGTGCATGTGTGACATGGAGGAAACACTTACATTGTTCTTACATGATGTGCATATGTGACATAGAGGGAACAGTTACATTGTTCTTACATGATGTGCATGTGTGACATGGACCGAACACTTACATTGTTCTTACATGATGTGCATGTGTGACATAGAGGGAACAGTTACATTGTTCTTACATGATGTGCATGTGTGACATGGACCGAACACTTACATTGTTCTTACATGATGTGCATGTGTGACATAGAGGGAACAGTTACATTGTTCTTATGTGATGTGCATGTGTGACATGGACTGAACAGTTACTTTTTTCTTACATGATGCTTTCCTTTAATTCATATTTGATGCCTTACAGAATTTTTTGTTATTGATGTATACATATATTGGTCTTCACTCTAGCTTTGCATTCATCCACCCAGTCATTCATGCATTTGTGTGTTTGTCCATTTATCCATTTCTCTGTCCATTCATCCAGCTTTTGCATTCATCCACCCACTCATTCATGCATTTGTGTGTTTGTCCATTCATCCAGCTTTTGCATTCGTCCACCCAATCATTTATGCATTTGCGTGTTTGTCCATTTATCCATTTCTCTGCCCATTCATCCAGCTTTTGCATTCATCCACCCAATTATTTATGCATTTGCGTGTTTGTCCATTTATCCATTTCTCTGCCCATTCATCCAGCTTTTGCATTCATTCACCCACTCATTCATGTATTTGTGTGTTTCTCCATTTATCCATTTCTCTGTCCATTCATCAGCTTTTGTATTCATCCACCCACTCATTTGTGCATTTATATGTTTGTCCATTTATTCATCTATCTGTGATGCATCTGAAACTCTCGACACATTGAAATTTATTAACTTTTGACCATCATACTAATGATGTGTGCTATATATTTTGATTTTGTGATTTAACAACTTCAGTGGTGTGCTGAACATTGATCAAAGTATTGGTTCAGGTTATCTTGAACATTTTTCTGTGAATGCCACATAATTTTTAGTGCATGTTTCAAGTAAAAAGTTCAGACAGTAAAAAACAATTTGTCTACTACTACATGTATATGGTAAACTTATGTGACTCCAGTCTTATATTTATACTATGGAGACACTATAGTTTGGGTTACAACTTTTTTATCAACATGTGTTGATTAAACCATACTTGAAAAATATTTCTCAAATCAGAGAAGTACATACCTATATGTTCTGCCACACACTGTTGATTGAGATGGTCTGCAGTACACTCTGTCTATTTTTGATCTTTTTCTAAATAATTGCTAAATATATATGTTTGTTTGTTGTCCACATTATCATACCTCTATCTGACTAAGTTATTTAGTCATTTTGTCATGTGTGTTAAGTATTTTATATAGTATACAGTTTGTCCGTGTTATACAGCGATGGTGAAATGGTATTACAAAAATGAAATACTCCATGTTAATTATGTATTACATATAAAAACATTCCCATCATAGTCAGATGTTGTCAAATTTTTTGGGAACTGTTATGCAATATTGTATATCTTTTATAGCAAATAAATGATGCTGAAAGAAAATTGGACTTGTTTATAAGCATGTTATATATATGTAGATGGATGAGTAGATCAAGACAGATGCACAGACAGGTAGATATGACTATTGTACTAGTGTGGTAATATTAACATTGGCTCAAACACAAGTGTCATAATTTTTGTTCATTTACTTAAGGACACATTGTTAAGACTTTAAATGTCCCTAGCTTTTTGCAGACAAGAGATGACTTGGATTTTGGTCACATCTGCCTGGCTATCCTTCCTTCTATATATTCCATTTTCGTTGCTGCATAACAACTCAATTGTTATTGGATTTCAACCCAATTTGGCATGCAAGTACATAATGATGAATTCTTGGCTAGATTGATTGTCAGCATTCTAAATCGGCGTTTAACAGGGTTATAGCCCCTAATTGTTGGGTCCCACTCACATTTATTTCTGCATGGTGACTTTATTATTGTTATTATTATTATTATTATTATTATTATTAGATTCAAACCAAATTTGTTATACAACTTGATTTTTATGAGACTTTGGCTGTGTTTATCAGCATACTGAATCATTGTTAGCGGAGTTGTTGCCCCTTAAAGTCATATCCACTTATGTTTCCTAAGAATAAATCCTTGATTAATTGTTGGATTTCAGCTAAATCTGATAGGCAGCTTCATGTTAATAACGTATTTTGCATCATCGTTTAGCAGAAGTAGTGCCCCTGATTTTCAGGCCAGCCCCCACTTTTGTTTTTAGCACAGCAGCTCCCTTAATTGTATTTGATTTAAAACCAAATTTGGTATGCTACTTGATTTGATTGTTAACGTTTCACCCCGTCTAGCATGGCACCAAATTTTCACACCGACTTACTTTCGTTTCCGCATAATAACTCCCTTAATTATGTTTTAATTAAAACCTAATCTGGTATGCAACTTATTTGTGTTTCGATTTTGTTTTGTTGTTTTTGAGGGGGTAGGGTTCTCGTTTTGGGGTTTATTTTTTGGTTTTTTTTTTTTTTTGTTGCTGGGATGTTACGTTGTGGTTTTTGTTGGGGGGAGGCTTTTTGTTGTTGTTTGTTTATAGCTTGACGATGACTATCTTCTATTCCATCATCAGATTTGCGGTCTCAGATAGCAATGATTTTTCCTATATAATCCCAATATTTGTTTGTAAGTAATCAACTTTGTAGCGTGTCCAAATCCTAAAGATCAATACCAAGAATACCAACTGTCACCACCAAAATAAGAGATGAAATAAAAGATCTAAAATTAGACTGGAACCACATATTGGTCGGGAAGCAATAATTCTGACTCGAGTTTTATTCTACGTCGTTTCACGGAGTTGTAGCCGTTGACTGGTAGGTCACCCACTTTTATTTCTGCACAATAACACCCAGAATTATGATTGAATTTCAACAAAATTATTTAGGCAGCTTTCAATTAATATCGCACGTTGATGATATTTTTGAGATACGTGTTTAACTATGGGGGGTTTGGGGATGTGGTGCATAATATAACTCTGTCAGTATATAGAATTCTAGCATGTGCTACGCGTCTTGAAAATAACACCTGTTTGCATGATGAATATGTAAAGCACACAGATGTATAACAATGTCCCGTGATATATATATATATATATATATATATATATATATATATATATATATATATATATATATATATATATATATATATATATATATATATATATATAACGGTATTCTAGGACGAGAAGTCCGTAGTAAATGCCTCTAAAATCCCGTAGACAGTTTAATGTTTGCATATGAACTCAGATTATTCTTTTTTTTAAGTGAAGTGAAAGTATTGTAATTAAAATAAATTTATTTTTAAATTAAAATCTGAACATGCGACAAACTCTTTTAGATATATAGCTACCATTCTATGGAATCAATTACCAAGTCGCTTTGGAGAGGAATCAAATTTCAATTCAATTAGATCATTAATTTTATCCTTGAATGGTACAGACTAAATGTAATATATGCAAAAAATTCCACCCAGTCACATTATCCTGACACCAGGCCGACCAGTCCTAACACTAACCTCTTAATGCTGAGCCTAGCGAGGCAGCTGTTAGTGCCATTTTTAAAAAGTCTTTGGTATGGCTCTGCCGGGGTTCGAACCCACGACCTCCCGCATCAGAGGCGAACGCTCTACACTTTTATGTTGATACGCGACATGGTCGAGGGAGGTATAGAGGTTGGTGTTTATAAGCAAGGCTATTGCCATAACCCGCGACCTGGGTTCGAATCTTAGTAAGAAACGAAGTAAAAATAAATTCTCAAGCCTGTATGATAAACGGCCTTAAAGAAAATGTACGAGAATAGTTTTTGCCACCTTTGTTAAAAATCATTAAATTTGTTGGACAGGTCGATATCCAAGCACAAGGTCGTTTGACAACCGTATATCTTCCTTGTCTTGGCTTCTAAATTCACATTATAGTCAGCACACAATATCCATCCACATGGCAAGTTATTCAGTTATACTGATTCACACGCAGTGTTACTACTGTCCGGTAGGTGATTTACAAGATGAATAAATTTAGACTTCATTTGTCGTCCTATCCAACCTGAAAGCAGGTTAGAAAAATCTAAACTGAAGTTTTAATGCTCGTATCTCAAATTTATTTTATTAAAAAAAAAGTTGTATGAGATAATATTATCTTTGGAGTTTTATCGTAATAAGACGTTACAGGAAATGAGGTATTATTGATTTGGAACTGTGGGGGAAACTTATGGTACAACATAATTATTTTTATTACGATTCTTAGCAATCAAATTGGCCAGCCCCTTTTGATTTTCTTTTGGTGCACACTTTTATCAACCGAAAAGATTTCATTTTTTCGCAGAGAATCGTGGATAAAATAAAATCCAGTTTGTTTTCATTGATTACGGGAGCAGTGTATCCAAAATTGCAGCGAGTGACGTAAACATACTTCCGATCAATAGAAGTCCAAGTTCAGTAATCGGAAACACACTGTTGATTGTGATAATTTGAAGAAGCAGATCATTTATGAAAGAAAGAATGGCAAATAAACCTATACGGTATTTTAGTTGAAACATTTGACTGTATCAATTAGCATTCCAATGGCAATACCAGTCCCTTTACATTATAAGAGAAACGTAACACATAGATCAGAAAAATACAGTTTTAGTCATCAATGAATATATTTACAGTCATTTCTACTAAAGAACCCCTACTTCAGTCTGTAATTCTACGACAGCGACTGAGATCCCACAAAGAAACTACATATCTGTAATTCTATGACAGCGACTGAGATCCCACAAAGAAACTACATATCTGTCTGTAATTCTATGACAGCGACTGAGATCTCACAAAATAACTCCTACCTCCATCTATAATTCTACCACAGCGACTGAGATCCTACAAAGAAACTACATATCCGTCTGTAATTCTATGACAGCGACTGAGATCTCACAAAGAAACTACATATCTGTCTGTAATTCTACGACAGCAACTGAGATCCCACAAAGAAACTACATATCCGTCTGTAATTCTATGACAGCGACTGAGATCCCACAAAGAAACTACATATCTGTCTGTAATTCTATGACAGCGACTGAGATCTCACAAAACAACCCCTACCTCCGTCTGTAATTCTACGACAGCGACTGAGATCCCACATAGAAGCTGCACATCTGTCTGTAATTCTACGACAGCGACTGAAATCCCGCGAAGAAACTACATATCTGTATGTTGTTGTTGTTGTTGTTGTTGTACGGTTTAACGCCATTTTTCAGCACATGATAGGCTATACATGGCGGCCAGTATAAATGGTGGAGGAAGAACCCGGGAAAACCCCGGAAAGAACCATCGACCCACGAGAAGCTACTGGCAAGCTTTCTCACATACCCACACATATCTGTCTGTAATTCTATGACAGCGACTGAGATCTCACAAAACAACCCCTACCTCCTTCTGTAATTCTATGAGAGCGACTGAGATCCCACAAAGAAACTACATATCTGCCTGTAATTCTACGACAGCGACTGAGATCCCACATGCCAGGATAACTTCGGTTTAACTGTACTAATTTGAATTTACTCACTAGAACATATTTGTAAGCGTTTAACAGAAAATCCGGATTAATCTTGAATATAAGTTCTTCCTGACAGTTTATTGTAAACATAAATAATTAAAGAAATCATACTTACATTTGGCATTAGACGTGAACTTAAAAAATACGTGTTATTCCACAAATCCATTAAATCGCTATAAGCGGATTCGATAGTGTTTGTTTTCCACACACAAACTCGGATAGGCATACAATAGTAATACCTAGACTGACTGTTGCAAGAACGAGACAGTAAGAGTTTTTTGTGCGATACCATAATACTAGTAGTAACAACAACGGTATTAATTTCATTGCAGGCAGCAGGAAATACCTTGAAAATATACAACCAATGAATTCTATTCTTAACAACGTATACATTTTCTATTGAATTAATGGGATTGTTGAGCCAGCAGCGAAATTCAAATTGTATGGATTTTTGGCGTGGGCCGTCTACTCACAGCAAGCAAAATAAACAAAAATGAATGATTCTTTCAAATGCTAGCTCTACCGCAAGTTATCTACTCATTAATTGGACAAGTCCTTATTATTGTATATAAACACAAAACGCACCGTCAATGATCCATCACTTTGTTTACCGATTCATAAAAGAACACAAGAAAAACACCATCGTAGATGGACCACGTTCCTAGCTATATGACTTTCAGTGATGTTGTCTAGAAAGTGTGCCATGGCTGTCCGATTATGTACTACTGAAAAGAATCTTTGCTGACGTGATATTACAATAATTGTCGTCATTCCGCAATGCCGTACCGGCTCTCTAGTCGTATATTCTCTGAATCAGGCATCGTATATATATATATATATATATATATATATATATATATATATATATATATATATATATATATATATATATATGCTATATATATATATATAGCCGATTCACCAATTCTAATTCTATGTAGCCGTGTGGTTGGTTTTGTTCATATTGTCAAATCCAGCCGAGTTTGTTTTGGATTTAAATACGTGATTATTAACATCTCCAATATTTCTAGTTTGAAACAGGTAGAGGACAAAAATCATATTTTACAGTAAATAACAACATGAAAACAATATGTTAGCCTAGAATATTTTCTTCGTTTAGAAAATGGCCTGCGTGGGTATGTGAGAAACGTTGCCAGTAGCTTCCAGTGTGGCTTTTCCAGGGTTCTTCCTCTACCAAATAAACTGACCGCCAGATACAGCCTATCATGTGTTGAAAAATGGCGCCAAACCCCAAAAATCACAACCTACAATCATTTAAATTTCAAAATAGTTGAGTAAAGAAAGCATTAAAGTTAAGTGTTGTTATCAGCGCATCTTAGAAGGAATGTTAATAATGCGACAAAAAGGCATTGACAAGAACAATGGGAGGAAGATATTGCTTGCTGTAAATAACTGTATTAATCATATTTTTCAAAGTAATGGGATTAAATATATTTTTAATTTTGGTAGATTATATTAGGCTAAATCAAATCTATGTTTATGATCTTCAATATTTTCTCATTAGTTCGGTAAAACCATGATCATATGTAAGTGTTTGTATTAAACTTCTGTTGGCAACAATGTCTATTTGGCGTTCTGACAGCATGATATTCACTGTTTCAATTCAAAGAACGTTTCAAGCAAATAGCTAAAACAGGCTGTATCCATCAGACTTCAGTGACAAGACTTAACGAATAATTTACCTACTTCCATCTAAATATTTGAAAAAGCGAGAAGGAAAACTATTGTTTTTCGTATTATACGTTGGTTATAATAATACTACCAAAAGGTCATCAATGTGCTGAAATTTCAATCTAAGCATATTTTTTATCATTGCTACTGGAGATACTTTCCCTGTATGCTCTCATCCAAAACATTGCATTCTGGGCATCCCCTATAGTCCGACCATCAAATTTTCCAGGAAAAGATCTTACAATAGGATGCAGTGTGCTGCGAGAAAGGCCTGGTAGCGGAGACAACACAGAGGTATAAAAAAAAACAACACAACGACCTCTTAAAATATAGAAAAGGATAAGGTTGATCAGATACCTATATCCTGACATACCATCCACAGAACTCCAAAGTAACTCGAATAATCCAGAAACATCTTGGAATTGTGTGACTCACTGAAGTTAATTCTCTTGTATAAGACAAGTACTGCAGACCGAAAAACCTCAGAAACATCCATGTGAGAGCAAACTTGAGGCCAATCCCAAGCCAAGATCATACTGACAAATCCGGGCCCTATGGTGATAAAAGGTGCAACACCGGTCAACATATAATTGAGAATAACACATTCTCTACTACACTGACGAGCAAAAAAAGTTAGCATGCGTGGTTCGAACAGAAAGTGCAAAACACACACACACACACACACACACACACACACACACACACACACACACAT